>JAJIBD010005461.1:0-112055 GCA_021461705.1 Cryptotis parvus
GGGCCGCTGCATTAGCACACTAAAGGGCCTAGGTGAGATGCAGTGAGGGATTATCTAAGGACATTTAACACTCCCTGCTTTCCATAACAATGGGAGGAAGGCCTGAGTTGCATGGGTATAAACTAGCCGGTTTTCACTCTCCCCGCTTTCTTGTCGCTCGCTGTGAGCAGTCGCCTGCTTGGAAGTGTTCTTCTCTCCTTTCCAAAGCCTTTGCACGTGGTGGTCGCCATCTTGGCCTACACGTGGCTGAGGTCCTAGCCTGGAATCCTAAGCATCGGGGTTTTCCTTTTTGCTGATTTGTATGCCTGAACCTGTGATAAGTAAAGTCTTTTAAAACCTCATCAGATCCCTGAGTGCTCATCCATTCCTCGCCGGCTCGGAGGTAGAAGGGAACTTCGCTTCCGGCACTGTCGGGGACCTCGGGGAGCGCCCCGACATTTGGCGTCCCTGGTGTAGGCACCACGAACATCGCCTGGTCTAATTATCATCGGACAGAGATCATCTGCCTCCAAACCGCGAGTAAATGATGGATATATCTCCATGGTATAGATACATTGTATCTTTTATTGGCTCGAACCATACATAGCCCAGTCTATAAAGTTCCTTTCTGAGAACTACTCTTATCTTTTCACAAATCATCTGGGTCCTTGCGATTTTTTAAACTGTACCTTGCGTAAGGGACAATGTTTAATAGAGAGAGGGAAGAAAGTAATAAATTGAATGCAATCTTAAGGGACGAGATTTACTCAGCGATTGAAGAAATAAGTGAGGATCATAAAGCTACAGGTAGACTGGTCTTAAAGCTTGAGGACAGAATTATTAAACAGAGTTTGAAAATTTGAAAAGAAATTAGAAGAACAGGAAAGTAAAATTATTAACCAGATTTTAAAATTTGAGGAAAAATTAGAAGAACAGGATTTAAAATTCAAGGAAAAAATTAGAAGAACAGGATTTAAAATTCAAGGAAAAATTAGAAGAACAGGATTTAAAAATTCAAGGAAAAATTAGAAGAACAGGGAAAGAAAAATTATTAAACAGGATTTAAAATTTGAAGTAAAGTTTGAAGAGCAGAAGAAGGATATCGATAAAATCAGCATTATCTTAGAGGAAGAAATTGACAGACAGAGAGATAGAATAGATGGACAGAAAGAGGAGGTTTGGAAGTTACACATAAGATTGAAAGAACAAAAGGAAGAAACATATAGGAAACTTGAAAACTTAAACCAAGAAATGGATGTGTTACGCAGGAGATTTCTGATTTCATAACTTATCAATCAGGACCTAGCGCATACCCAATACTGAGGCGGGAACCAACTAAAAGCCGTTCACAAACACGCCCCCAAAAACTGTAGACTTGAAAAAGGTGTATACATTCCCAGCAAAAAAAATCTAAAAAAGAATTCTAATGTGGCTGATAACTTAGAGGAGGAACAGGAAAACCCAGAGGAGGCAAATTCCCAAGCTGAAAATCTCCCCAGAGTTAATACCCTCAATGGGGTAGATGTTCCTCTGCCAGATACTACAAGCTCTGATGAGGAAGAAGGGGAGAAACAGATTAGCTCGAGTCAAAGAGCAAAGCCCAGCAATCTTTCTCATGACCAATCTAAAGATAAAGTAAAACCGATTCATGAAGACCTAAAAAATTGAGGCAATAACCCCGTTTAGGAAGGCTTGCGACAGGTTTGGAATATCAAGTCCTTATACTTTAAAATATTTAGCTGATTGGAGCGAAAGTAGTCAGTGGGTATTGGGAGACTTTGAAACGGTAGCTGATACTTGTCTAAACAAATCACAGTACATGCAATGGCATATGTGGTATGCAGATGGGGTTAACCAGAATATTGACACTTTAAGAGAAAAGGAATCAGGCCATACTATAACTTTTGCCATGCTAAAAGGTGAAGGTGAATGGAAAAAAAAAGCAAAACAAGTCGACATTACCTGAACCTATTTTTTAAAATTGTTCGGGAGACAGCATTAAAGGCGTGGGAAAGAGTAGGTTCCGACCCAGAATTTCTAGGTAGCTATACAAAAAATTTACCAGAGGTCGTGATGAACCATACTTTGATTTTGTTGGGAGATTATGTGAAACAATCCAAAAGACAGGTTCAAGACCCAACCACTCAAGAAATCCTAAAACGAAACTTAGCATATGAGAATGCTAATCAAAATGTCGAGCATTACTATATGGTATTAAGGAAAAGGCTGACCTCATGGGGTATCTAAAGGCCTGTAGAAATGTCGGTTTAACCTCCCATAAAACACAGGATGATATAGAGGCTATCCCATACAGCAGGAGGATCAGGAGAGGGATGAAATGTCAGACAGCTCTAGGGAGAGAAACAAGTCAGACAGCTCTAGGGAGAGAAACAAGTCAGACAGCTCTAGGGGGGAGAAACAATAAACTTCAAAGGATAAACAATAATCGGAGAAACTATTCTAATAATCGCAGCTCCACCCTCGAAGGGCCCCACCTGGACCATGCCCCAAGGTGCAGAAAAAGGAAAACATTGGGCCAGAGACTGTCGGTCTTGGAGGCGAAGTCAGCCTCAGGCTTCATCTGGACAGATAACCTGCTTTATCTGCGGAAAGAAGGGACACACCCGTAGAGATTGCCCATCTTCTACAATTATCAATACAGGGCAACATTCTAATAATCCCTTTTATAGGAAATGTTACATGGACCCTCCCAGGTTCCACAAGCTCCGCAGGCTCAAATAACATCTATGCCTCCCCTAATGCGGGAAACTGGGTGGGGGCCAGCCCCAGGCCCAGCTGAATCCAGGGGCACTCTCCTTCATTCCACCTGCCCAGTATCCTCCGAATCAGAATCCACAGAATTACAGTCAATAAATGCTCTCTGGCCTACCCCATCAGGCAGTGGCAGTCTCGACATTCTCTGCCCTAAGACTGTCACAATATACCCAAGTCAAGACCCCTACATGCTAAAAACAGGGATAAAAAGGACCTGCTCCCCCAGGTAGTATGGGTTTAATTCAGGGAGCGATTGGCTGAAATTTAAGGGAATTATGGTGCATTTCGGACTTCTGGATCCTGAATCTCATGGAGAGATAATACTGTCAATATCTGAGCCAACTAAATGGACTTTTAAAAAGGGAACCACTTGCTAAACTATTATTATTTTTTGAGGATCCGTGTAGTCAGTCCGAACACCCTACAGCTGGTGGCTTAAACAGTACCAACCATTCTGCCAACTTCATTGTTGGCTATGCAGCCACACGGAACCAAGCCCACCAGCCAACTGCTAACTATCTAGTTGGGTACACTGCCAGAATTTCTCAGGCCAAGCGGCCGGTTATACCCATCGAAATTTATAAAAAGGAAATTCAAAGGCATGTTGGATACAGGGGCAGACATATCCATAATCTCCACCAAGTATTGGCCCTCTAACTGGGCCCTAAAGAAAGTGTCCCATAGCCTGAGCGGGGTAGGCAATATCTCTCCTCCTCTCTTCTCCGACAGAGTGCCAGGTGGCTGCCGTGTATTGGCCCTGAAGGGAATGTAGCCATGGTCCAGCCTTATATAGCCCCTATGCCTTTAACTTTATGGGGTCGAGACATGCTGGAGCAGTGGGGGCAGTAATCCACATACCCTCGGTCCAATTCCCCGCTCAGCACCAATTCCAGCTCTCCATAATAAGCCTAACACCGGAGTAACCCTTTTTTAATTGGGGCCGCTGTGGTTAAGCGCCCACTACCTATCCGTATTCAGTGGAAATCTGACAAACCTATATGGACACCACAGTGGCCCCTCAATACCAAAAAGTTAGAGGCGCTAACAAATCTAGTGGAAGAACAGCTGAAATTAGGACATATGGAGGGAAACGTTTTCAGAATGGAATTCCTCCTGTTTTTGTAATACAGAAAAAATCAGGCAAATGGCGTTTGCTGATTGACTTAAGGAATGTAAATTCTACTATGATCCCCATGGGAGCCCTACAACCTGGGCTCCCCTCTCCAGCAGCTATTCCCTAAGGATTGGCCGCTACTTATCATAGATTTAAAAAGACTGCTTTTACAGCATACCTATCCACCCAGATGATCGGAAAAGGTTTGCATTTTCAGTCCCTTCCATTAATCATAAAGGTCCTTTACGTAGGTTTCAGTGGACAGTATTGCCCCCAAGGAATGACTAATTCACCTACGATGTGTCAACACTTTGTTGATGAGGTTTTGCGACCCATTCGTGCTAAATTTCCTGAGGCATACATCATCCACTACATGGATGATATCCTGCTAGCTTGTGATAATTCCAGAGATCTCCAGAATTTATATAATGATGTAATGACAGTTTTACCAGAGGCTGGCTTACAAGTAGCTCCCGAGAAAATCCAGATGCAGCCTCCATATGAATATTTGGGCTAGGCTCTTGACCGCACTACAGTGCGCCCTCAAAAGATCTCCATTAGTCAGAAAAGGCTCAAAACCTTGAATGATTTTCAAAAACTGCTGGGGGATATCAACTGGGCGCGCCTCCCTTGGTATTCCTAACTGTGAACTCAGTAACCTGTTCCACACCCTTGAAGGTGATCCTGCTTTAAATAGCCCAAGGCAGCTAACTCCTAAAGCTCAGAAGGAATTAGATTTTTTTCATGAATCGGCTTCAAAAATCTTACCCTCTCCAGATTTAATCCCGGAGAAAAGGTATGGTTCTTGGTCTTCAACACTCCCGAGTCTCCAACTGCTGCTATAGCCCAATTATCTGGACCGTTAGAATGGGTTTACTTACATAACAAGCAGAATCGTACTGCTACACCTTACCTTGAGATGATAGCTAACCTTATAATTAAGGGAAGATCAAGAACCCAAGTATTACTTGGACATGATCCCCATGTAATTGTACTACCTGACCCTAAAAAAGAAATTGAAGCTGTTTTTACCACTCAGTGAAATCCTTCAGAGAGCTTTAGCAGATTTTTCAGGAGAAATATCTTATCATTACCCAGCTGGAAAAACCTGGGAATTTCTGAAAAGGACACCTTTTATAATTTCCACCATTGTCCGCTCCTCTCCCATTCCTGATGCTCCAGTGTATTATATTGATGGCTCCTCATCAGGAAGGGGTCGAATTACAGGTCCTTCGTTGACCACTACTGTGCATACAAATTATAAATCTGCCCAACAAGTGGAACTCGCCACCCTGATACATTTACTATCCCATGTATCTGGCCCATGTAATGTGGTGAGTGATTCTGCATATGTAGTTGGTTTATTTCCTGGAATTGTCACTGCTTCTTTAAATGCCCATAATCCTATAATTCAGGAGCTGCTCCATAAACTACAAGATCTCCTCCGAAATAGAACATTCCCTATATACATCTCCCACATCCGTTCTCACAGCCGACTCCCCGGCCAATGGTTCGAGGAAACGAAGCAGCAGATCTCTTGGCAGCACCAGTATTTAAATCAGCTGAGGAAGAGCACCAGACTCTACATACAAATGCCCGCCGCCTTCATGTACACCATGGCATCCCATGGAGACAAGCTAGACAAATTGTCCACGAACTGACCTGTCTGTGCTCCTTTACATTGTACATCTCATGTAGCAGGAGCAAATCCTCGAGGTTTACAGACAAACCAATTGTGGCAGATGGATATAACTCATACTAACTTATTTCCCAACAAACCTTTCCTTCATGTGGTCATCGATACATATTCCCCGGTTCATATGGGCTGTTCCTATGACGCCTGGAAAGAGCTAAATCTGTTTGTTCATTTTTACTCCAGTGCTTCTCCGTCATGGGTATTCCCCATACCATAAAAACAGATAATGGTCCTGCTTACACCAGCAAAACCTTCAAATCCTTTTTGCGAGGAATGGCAGATCAAACATATTACAGGAATTCCATATAATCCACAAGGACAAGGAATAGTTGAACGTGCCCACAGAACACTTAAAACTCAGCTATTAAAGCAACGAAAAACAAGCATGCCTCCAATGGATTCTTTATCTTTAACATTATTCACCTTAAACTTCTTAAATATACCTCAAGGGAGATCCCTATACCGCGGCTGAACGTCACTTTCAAGAAAATATGCAAACTCAAAAAACAGTCAATTCACCTATCTGGGTGAAAATTGATGATAAATGGATTGCAGGTCACCTCCTCATTCGGGAAGAGGCTATGCTTTCATTTCTACAGACGATAACCCTGCCAAGAAACTCTGGGTCCCTCTGCGACTTGTTAAGACTAGAATTCTCCAAGAATCAGAAAATAACTAATTCTTTCAATATAAAGTCTTAAATTTTAAATTGCAAGTTGCTGTTTAAACTTCCTGGATTGGTTCCTTTTAATAATGATCTTGTTTTGCAGTCTGTGATCATGGTTCATGTCTAATATCTTGCCTTACAGCCTAAATATTTTTTTTTCTTAAAAAAAAAAAAAAGGGGGTGGAAAAATGGGTGGACTCTGATCACAGTGCTCATTACAAAAAATGTTTGCTAAATCAATAAAAATTGTTTTTCTAATGATTCTGTTCACAGGATGAGATATTCGAATCCAGTAAACCTGCGCTACAGTGCTCAATACCCCGAGACTCCTAAAACAGTGCTCGCAAAAAATTTAATAATTTGCAAAACTAATTTTTCCCAATGCTCTGTTCACAGGAAAAGACACTTTCTCACCATCATTTGCCGGCTTTATATTTATGAAGCGCTTGACTCGCTACCATTTATCACCCTAAATGGGTCACATATACAGCTGTAAGATATTGATCGATCAAATGTATGTGTGCGCGTGTGTGCACGTGGTGGCCACCATTATGTTTGTGATTAATGTTGTGTCTATGTTATGTCTCAACTACTACCTTCTCAATTTCTGACCACTACAAACCTCTATTACATTCATCAACTCCACTGCTGATCCACTAGATTTATCAATTTTAAAAATCATCAATTCTCATACTTATTTCCCTGCTCCACCCATGTTGGAGCTTTTTATATTCTTCTCTCCATCCCAGACTTGGATCCCTACAAAGCCTTAAAAAATCTCTACTTGTGATTAACCTCGAAAAGTGTTTTTGTCTCGCCTAAGCTACAGGTACAGTTACCGGTGCCAATGTTCCCTTGCTGAAGAAGCCCTGCAAGACGCCCACACCGATGTTCCAGACACCTGCTCCAGCACTCAAGACTCCTGTTCCAGAGTTCAAGATATCACACCGATGTTCCAGACACCTGCTCCAGCGCTCAAGACTCCTGTTCCAGAGTTCAAGATACCACACCGATGTTCCGGACACCTGTTCCAGCACTCAAGACTCCTGTTCCAGAATTCGAGATACTTGTTCCAGTGTTCCTGAGACCCGATCCAGCGCTCCTGACAATTCAACGAGTTCCTGATCGCTGCTCTCCAGAGACTCATACTCATATGATCACCGCTATTGCTGTTCCAGAAGTAGCCCCACAGACTTTGTTCCAGACACCCGACTTTACATAAAATATAGCAAATTGACTCTCAGAAATTATGGACAGTGCAAACTATGGTCCGTTATAATCAGACAGCTAGAAACACTTTGTCTTGAACTTTCTTTGGGTCCAAAAAAACAAGTTAGGATCCTAAAGTAACATGTATTATCATTTTGTAATTCGAATTGTTTTTTCTTATCTTAATTTTCTGTACATTACTAAATATTTCTTACCTTTTCAATTTTTATTAGTAAACTAATCAGGGGAGTTGTTGCAGGACTCCTTTAAGGGCCGCTGCATTAGCACACTAAAGGGCCTAGGTGAGGTGCAGGGAGGGATTATCTAAGGACATTTAACACCCCCTGCTTTCCATAACAATGGGAGGAAGGCCTGAGTTGCATGGGTATAAACTAGCCGGTTTTCACTCTCCCGCGCTTCTTGGGGGGGCTGTGCTCACTAGAGCAGTCGCCCTGCTTGGAAGTGTTCTTCTCCTTTCCCAAAGCCTTTGCACGTGGTGGTCGCCATCTTGGCCTACACGTGGCTGGGGTTCCTAGCCTGGAATCCTAAGCATCGGGTTTTTTCCCTTTTGCTGATTTGTATGCCTGAACCTGTGATAAGTAAAGTCTTTTAAAAACCTCATCGGATCCCTGAGTGCTCATCCATTCCTCGCCGGCTTCGGAGGTAGAAGGGAACTCTCGCTTCCCGGCACTGTCGGGGACCCCGGCGAGCGCCCTCGACACTCACCCACCGCCATTACCAATGCTGAGTCTGGTGAGGAATGGAAGGCATGGTTATTAGGATATTTGTTATCGGTGTGTATCGTTACAAGACAGATTACTTTAGATATCAGGAAAGAGCTTCTAATACAGGTTGTGAATCCCATGCCTAGGCCAAACGATACCAGAGAGCTCTGGAAAAGGAAGACAGGGATTCAAGGTGGTATAAGGAGGGTATCTCTTAGACTGACAGAAGGAACTCAGGAATGCCGAATCCTCAGACTCTCACTCCCATGATGAAACTCACTGGACGGTGGCACCCTGGCCCCTAAAATGTATGTTCTGCTTGTATGTTTCAGAGAGGAACAGCCAGACGGTTCCAGAGACACACCTTTGGGATGTGTAGTGAAAAACTGGAAAGAATTTTACTTAAAGTTTCTAAGTAAGGAAGGATTCATTCACTTTTGCACCAAGGTTTGGCCACAGCATGAGTTGGGAGGTCAAGAGGTACGGCCAACCCAAGGCAGCCTAAATCATAGCACTATCTGGGAGCTGGATTAGTTTTGTACAAATAGGGGTAATAATAGAGGTGGCAGGCAAACTTGTTAACTTCCTTCTAGACACGGGAGAAGCCTGCTCGGTTTTAAAATCTTACTCAGGACCTTTGTCTCCCCAAGCGAATCGAGTTATGGGAGCTACACGAAGGTATGCAACAGAAAGGTATACCTATCCTTTATGTTGTCTATGGAATGAGCATCTTTTCAGTCATTCCTTTTTGGTTATGGGTAAGTGCTCCTATATTTATTAGAGAGACCTCATCAAACATTTGAAGGCAGCAGGTTCTTTGGGAAAATCAAATATAAATATTATTTTTTATGAAAACACAGAATGAAGAATTATAAGGTGTGGACCCTTCAGTTTGGGCAGGTGGCACCCCAATTAGATCCCTTAAGGTCCAGCTGGTGTGCATACAATTGAAAAACTCTGGTCATTTCCCAAACAGACACCATATATCTTGAAACCAAAAGATAAGGAAGGACTACAACCAGTATTGGATAGGCTTCTAGCATGTGGTCTTTTAAAAACTTTGAATCCCCATGTAACTCTCCAGTCTTGGCAGTAAAGAAATCAAGTGGGGAATGGAGAATGGTACAAGATTTAAGGACCATCAATGAAGGGGTAATTCCAATCGATCCCATGGTACTATTAACACGAAAAGTAGATTCTCCTGTGCTAGTGAGTTCTTGAGAATTGTATGAATGAATTGCATACAATACTCAGAATGTTTAACATTAGTTTAATGTACACATGATTCCAGGCCCCCTCTCAAATATCTAGCCTGTCTATTACCTATGAACGAATTCCTGGTCCTGTCCCTTGCAGTATACTCACATCCCATGAACGATGGTTCTGTACTGTTCTGTGCTGCTCTCTCAGTACCTGCCACTGGGCCTTCCAACTTCCAACTTGAGCGCTCCCCTCTTGTCCTCCTGGCTTTCCTTAGTCTCCAGCCTCTACCCTGTACACTTAGGTGACTCTTGTGCTCAATACCTTGCCATTTACTGGGCATCCAAGCCCTACCTGGGGCTCCTCCTTTATTTGCTGCCAAATCCAACCCCCTGGGAGTCCCCTTCTAGATTCTTATTGGCTACCTATTCCATGGGTGTGAATGGCTGCCTGTGACCTGGTGCTTTCCTCCTTAGCTCCTGCTGTATCAGTACCAAATGCATACAATCTCTGAGGGCATATTCCTCCTTCTACCCAGTAGTTTTCGGTTTGGGATCTAAAGGATGCTTTCTACTGTAGTCCTGTAGCGCAAGAGTCTCAGTAGCTCTTTGCTTTTGAATGGGATGTGGGGGGCCAACCTAGACTGGACCTTCCCGGAGTGTGAAAGTCCTCACATATTTGGACAGATTCTAAGTAAAGATATGGAGGACTTGAATCTTGCTGAGGGAAAGCTTATCCAATATGTAGATGATCTGTTAATCTGTTCCCCAACAGAACAGAGGTCCTGGGGAAACACTGTTAAAACTCTTAATTTCCTAGCCTCCAGAGGGTATACAGTTTCTAGAAGAAAGCCTCAGCACAACCTACAATAGGTCAAATATTTAGAAGCGATTTTAAGTCCGGGAACCAGAACCTTGAGACCTGAGAGAGTCCCAGGCCATATCCAATGTTCCCACATCAGTAACCAGAAAGCAACTCAGAGCCTTTCTGGGTTTGACAGGATACTGTCGCGTAAGTATGCATCTGGTACGAAAGAGGATTTTTTGACTGCCAAGGACAGTTCCATTAAGTATGGACCTCAGAAACTTAAACTATTCATTGCAGTGCATCAGCCCACGAGGGTGGCAGTCATGTTTTGAAGGAGTCACCAGAAAGACGACAGATGATGCTAGGAAACAGGAGAAGAGATCCGGAAGCCAAGAACGTGGCCAAAAGTATGCCAGCAGAGGATAGAGTTATGGCTCTGATCCCTAAGCTAGAGCTGAGTGATACCTGCCCCTTCTATACAGAGGGGAGAGATCATGGGCAACAGCTGAGGGGTAAGAAGAAAAAGGAAGGATGTTTTGGAAAGGTGACATACTACATTTGCCCCAACTGCTCCAGTGGAAAGCCATAAAAGGATTATATGACTCTTGTCATCTAGGGAGAGATAAACTTCATCTCCTCAGTCTTTAGTGGAAAGGGACTCTCTACGACCATAGAATGAGTATGTCAGAGTTGGGAAATATGCACCTGAAGTAACTGCTTGGGAGCTCTGCCTCCTAAGTTGATCAGTAGCACTCAAAGACATGGTATGTAGCCCAGAGAAGACAGGCAGATAGATTTTACTCTACCACTACAGGGTGGTTTTCAATATTTATTGGTGATTGTAGACAATTTCACTGGGTGGATAGAGGCATTTCCCACCAGGACAGAGAAGGCACAAGAAGTGACTAAGGCACAGAGAAGGCACAAGAAGTGACTAAGGAGATAATTCCTAGATTTGGATTATCCTGGAGTTTACAGAGTCATAATGGTCCTTACTTCACTGCAGAAAGAACTCAACAGATAGCAAAAGTTTTAGGAATATAGTATTATTTGCATTCAGCTTGGGGACCTCAATCATCATGAAAAGTAGAAAGGATGAATCAGACCTTGAAAATACAGATCAGGAAACTATGTCAAGAAACTTCTCAGAATTGGAGACAGGTTCTTCCTTTGGCTTTACTTCATTTGCTTATTGCTCCATCTACAGATTTGGGACTCAGTCTTTTTGAAGCTTTTATGGGAAGCCATTTATATGTGCACATCCGCTTTTGATTCAGAGTATTTCTCGCTACGGAAGCATGCTCCCTCCCTTAGCTCTTTCCAACAGGCCCTAGGAGAGTTTGGTCAGCAGGTGCTTCCCAAGCCCCAGATGCCAACGTGGGGACCTTTATACTCTCCAGGTATACTAGTGTTAATTAAGAGTTAAAGAAGTGGAATTTTCCATCCAGGTCAGCAACCTATCTAGATGTGGCCATTCCTGGTCCCTCCTCTTTACCCCAACAGCCATTAAAATACCAGGAAATCCCTAGCTGGATTCATCATTACAAAGTAAAGAAATGGATAGCTTCCTCACCCCAGGACTGTAAAGACACTCGACAGATTTTTGCTGGTAAAAATGGACCTAGATTTTGACATAAACTGCAAAGACAAGAAGTATGAAGCACAGCATCTGGGAGATCTGAAGTATCTGTTCAAGGCTACCAGTTAAGTGTGCTCTTCATTTTGAATAGTTCTTCTCTCTATCTTCCTATGGGTTTAGGGGTGTCTATATTGTTTTTATCGGTGTAAGGGGGTACATCCAGGAACATTTTCTCCAATGCCCCACGGTCTTAACTGTTTTTTTTTTAATCATCGCTAGTTTTAACCATGTCTGTCTCTCCAGAGTTCTGGAATCTCAGTGAGTCTTCGACCAATCATCAGAGAAACCAACTCCTCCACCAATACTTCAGTTAGGGAACAGGAGTGATACCCTAGGGGCCCCAAAGGAGGCCAGTGCCCATATGTCAGCAGGAAGCAGTTTCAGAAGATGGACCTTCACAAGTGACAGGTTTAGGTTGCTGGTTGGTCCTAGAAAAGCACAGTGGACTAGATACCTGCTGCCAACTCCCCAGAACTGAAAGACCTCCACTTTGCTCCTGATAGCTGCTTCAGTACCTACCCTGAGCAACTTGGGCAACTGGGCAGTTCCAGATCTTTGAGGCTGATCAGATGCTGGTGCAGGACCAAGAAGCCTTGCCAGGACAGAAATAAAGCAATAAAGCAAAAGCAAGCAAGAAGAAAGGAAGGAAGGGAGAGAGGGAAAGATGGAGGGAGGGAGGCAGGGAGGGAGGGAGGAAGGGAAAGCAAGCAAGCCCCCTCCCCCCCCCTCTTCTCCAGCATCTCAGGGCCTGGGCAGAGAAGCTGCTAAGGACTCTCAAGCACATCAAAGCTTCCACCACCACTCTTTGGTTCAGAGTGAGGGCTGCAGAGCTGCCATGGTGGTCCCTAGCACACATAGACACCCAAACCACACCCCTAAGCCTCACTAAGACCAAACCCTCTGCTGATGCTCCTGCTGCCCAGAGCACTGATGGTGTCTCCAGTATATGTCAAAAAAGTGCTGCCAAAGGCATTAGGGAGGAAAAACTCCCTGAGCACAAACTGGCTAAAAACTAGAGCTGAGGACCAGGGCATGTGCCCTTGGTCATGTTCTGTTGGAACACCCGAGCCAAGGATGATAATGGCACTGCCCTCATCTTTGTCCCTACCAGGGCTGCTGCTGCCATCATAGATGAGCTCCAGGGGGCACAGTGTGATCAGTGAGTCAACTTGGACCCTGTTGCCCAGAGCATAGCAGCCTAATGTGCCCTGTCTTTCCAGACATCCCAAAGTTGCTACTATGCCTCTATCTCAACTCCAACAACTCAGGACCATGTTTTCCAAGAAATTGAATTACCTAAATTTTGGTACATGTGAGCCAGGCCCACAAACCACTTCCAGCTCTGCCATATGAGCTCTTCTGTCAGCTTTGCTCCAGATATTTATAAATCTTGAAAGAGATCAAAAAAGATTCAGTACATCTTATGAATCCACAGCTGCTTGCTCCTACAATACAAAATCATCACCATGTCTTTGTCTGGATGCAACATCTTGAGACAGACCTCATCAGGAAAGTCACTGTCACTGTATTACTGTCTTCCCGTATATCATTGATTTGCTCGGGCAGGCACCAGTAACATCTCAATATGCCCTGTCACATGTGAGATAGCCCAAGGGCATCATCCCGCTCCAGGAACATAAAGAGCCTCAAACCATTCCATCAGGTCATGGGAATGAGGTCTATAATTGCTACTGGTAAATACAACGTCAAATACGGCATGGGTAGCTTGCCAGGCTTTGCCGTGTGGGTGCCTACTGAAAATTCAGGTATGCAGGTTTCATGACTGAAATCTCCAGGCTTTCTTGCAGTTGGGATGGACTACCTCCTTCTGTACTTTCAGAAATCCTAGCACTCAACCACAAGAACTAATTCCCGTGACATCTTCTACCAGCCTCAGTTAAGAGACCCATAAGTAATCTCAAAAGAGATCAAAAGCCGCAGTTAATGTCTGACAGTTCAAGGATGAACAGACCAGGAGAGGGGAGGGTTTTCCAGTGTCGGGAGCTCCACCGGGGTCCCCTACAGTGCCGGGAAGCAAGTTCCCTTCTACCTCTGAAGCCGGCGCTGGAATGGATGAAAACTCAGGAATCCGATGCAGTTTTAAAAGGGCTTTACTTTTACAGGTTCCAATATACATTCCAAGAGCAGGGAAAACCTCCGAACTCATGCGTTCCCAGCTAGGCCCCAGCCAGGTGCAGGCCAAGATGGCTGTCACCACGTGTTGAGGCCCAACAGAGAATGGAGAGAAGCAAAAGCCAAGGAAAGCCGAAATGGCAAAAGGGGATAAAAGTGAGAGCTTCTTTCTTCTTGCAGCCTATCTTATAACCAGAAATCTGCCCAAACTCCCCAGCCCAGCCCATTCTGGGCTGGGCTATCTAGAGATGAAAATTCAAAGCCTCCCAGCAGAGCTGGGAGGAGCTGCAAGCCAAATGTAAACTTCTCCTGGCAGGGTCAAATGCCCTCAGGTAATTTCTCCCAGTACTTCACCCAATGTCTTTTTATATGCTAATGTCTTGAGCCAAGATCTGCCTGGAAAAACCTTTCTAAGGTAGAGAAGGGAGTTTCTGAGATGGCATGTCTCTGTACCAAAGACTAGTACTAATGCCAGTTAAATATTTCTCCAAGCCTTCACAAGTCTCTTCTACTTCACGGTAGTTTTGTATTTTAGTTGCCTTTGAGTATCTCAGGGAGACATGCTTGTTTGCTTGGAGGCAAACAGCATTTCTCTCTGGTCTAATTACTTAGGGACCCTATGTGGCCAGGCAAATATGCTGGTAAGTTCTAGCTAGTCCCAAGATGATTGTGGTAGCATGGGAGAATATTTATACCAGCTAGTACAGAATACATGGTCAGATAAACTGCCACATTTAGACTACCCCCTTATCTACAAAGTGATTTGCAGGCGGCAATTCAGAGCAGATGCAGCAGCCCTTAGAGGAGTCCTGCAACAGCCAAGCACTGCCCAAATAAAGCCCTCACCAGCTGCTTGCTTCCACAATCCAAAATTGCCACCATGCCCAGGCTAGACCCCATGATCTCCATCACTGAGATATCAACCTACTGAAAATTCAGGTATGCAGGTTTTGTGACTGAAACTTTCAGGCTTAGAGTTGGATGAGCTACCTCCCCCACCTCCCTATACTCCTGAAGCACTGGCAGTCACCCTCACATACCAACTCTGGTGCTACCTGTAAACTCTTCCACTGGCCTTGGCTCAGAGACCCATAACTAAATCTCAAAAGAGATTAAAAACCACAGTAAATCTCAGTCCTTACATGGCTTAATCCAGAGCACATGGCAGGAGGGAAATGTAGCGTAGTGCCCACCCAGAGTCCCCAGTAGCCACATGCTCCCATAATCCAGAATCATCACTATGTTTCTAGTAGGATTCCACCATCTTAATCTGCTGAAAATTTGGGTATGCAGGTTATGTTACTGAAATCTCCAGGCTTCTCTCAGAGTCAGGTGGGCTAACTCTCCCCCCACCACACACAGACACACACACACACACACACACACACACACACACACACACTCTGGGCTCCTGGAAGCTCTGGCAATCACATTCACCCCTAATGCTGCTATGCAGTTATGAAAGCTGGACAGTGGTACTGTCCAGATAAAATTTCTGTACTCTGAACAATCTGGATTACCTCTTGGTACCTGTATTGCAAACCATAATGCACAAAAGGAGAGAGAGAGAGAGAGAGAAGAAGAGAGAGAGAGAGAGAGAGAGAGAGAGAGAAATTCCTGACATAGATGCAGGCTGGAGGAGAGGAGGGTGTTGGGGGGATGGTGGGAGGGAAACTGGGGACATTGGTGGTAGGAAATATACATTGGGGCAGGGATGGGCATTGCATCATTTTATGACTGAAACTGAAACATGAACAGCTATGTTTCTGCTATGTTGGTCTATTTCTTGGTGATTCAATAAATTTTAAATAAATAAGTAACTAAATAAAGCTAAATATCACATCAAAAAATTACAAAAATTAAAAAAATGTGCTTGCCTAAAAATTTAAAAAAAAATATAAAACAATAGTTAGCAACTTATATCCTATAAGTCTTCCTGAATTTTAATAATTTCATGAAAAATTAATTTAGGTGCTGTGTTTAATGAAATTCATGAAGAATTTCAGTTAGGGGTAACTATTGTGTACCCTAAATGACCTTAGCCAATGATGCCACCTTCTCAGTATTTTGTGTAGGATAATAATGAAGCATATTATTATCAATTAGCAATATGTAGGATAATAATATGAAGCAACCAGATGCCATTGGGCTACACTGGCACGTGATAGGGTCAAATGGAAATATTACTGGCGCCCGCCGAGCAAATGGACGAATAACGGGATGTCAAGTGATCACTTGAAAATAATATGTTCAATTTAGACTAGAGAGTCAGTTTATACCTATTAAATGTAATTAAACACTTTTACTCTCAAACTTCCATTATTTAAAGATAAATTATAGAAATAGTTTTACATATGTAAAAGAGGCTAAGCACCTATCAATTATTTATACATCATATACTCTACTGGTGGTGGTTTATTTATCTATATATTTATTTATATATTTATTTTGGTGTTTGGGATACATACTGCGTTGCTCTGGGCTTATTCATTACACTGCACTAAGGGAACACTCCTGGCAGTGATCAGGTACCATCTGAGTTGCCGAAGATAGAACCTGGGTTGGCCATGTGCAAGGCAAATGCCTTACCTGCTGTACTGTTTCTCATATACTATGCCCCCTATAATATTGACAATGATTTTAATTGCTCTTCTACGAGAGCAACTATGAATATTTAAATGCTTCCTATATTTGTAATCCAGTAGTAAGGCTATTGCTATATGATGATTTTGATTCCAGTTATTAGATCGAAACCTACCCCTGCAATTAATTTCTAAATAAGTTACAAAAAGTCTAGCCATTCTAATAAAAAATGAGACAGTTTTAAAGTACTGTGTTATAAAATGCAAAAAGTTAAGGATAAGCACTTTAAATAGAATCAAAAAAATAACATTTTCTCAATATATATTAAATATCATATACCCCAACAAATATTTGATTCAGATCATTTTTACTGATTCTCATTTGCAGCTCCTAAGAATATATAAAATCTTAACTTCTCTTTCTTTAACATTTTATTAAAGTTTCTCTCATGCTCAGTATTTTGTGTGTGTTAAGGTTTATAGATCTCTCTCTCATTGCTTCAGTCACTCTTCCTTCAGTTTCCACAGTGTTACCAGAGTTCTTTCAGAGTCACAGTTTAAACAATCTTCTTCAGAAAAGCACTGTCTGATCCACCAATACCAATTTTGTAACAAACCCCCAAAACCTGTTACTTTCTGTCACTTCATTTTATTCTTCATAGCATGGAATTCAGTATTTAGTTTGATTCATTTGATTGTTTTCTCCACTATGCTAGATACTCAGTGAGGTCAAGATTTATATCAGTCTTTCCCCCTGTAGTATATCAAGCATTAAACACAACACCTGGCATATAACAAGAACTTTAATGAATTTTTTCCAAAGGTGCTTGACTATATATTTGTTCAATTAGTGAACTAGTAACTTCCTAACTTACTCCTACTCAATTGAAATTTTCTCTTTACTTTAAAATGTATAATGGAGCATTTGTTTCCAACCAAAACAATTTCCAGTCATATCTTGTGTTTGGAGTCAGAAGTGGTGGAAAGGATAAAGCCTTTTCTTTGCATACAGCTAACTCCAGTTTGATCTGTAATACCATATATATTCCCTGAGCATAACCAGGAGTGTTCCTGAGCGCATAGTCAGGAATAGGATCTAAGCAGCATTGTGGATATGGCCCCAAATGCCCTCCCCACCAATAGAATTATTTGAGTTTGTGATCTCATGATCAGAGATCAGAAATATTTGTATGAGGTTTAGTCAAACAGAGCAATAATTTCTTTGTAGGTTAATATTAGTTAAATAACTTCCAACTTGTGAGAATCATTTTTTCTTCTTGCATTTCAATTTTCCATTATGTGAAAATAATCTGGAAATATAAAAATGTATTTGGAAGCTATTAGGCTTACTGACTAATAAGAATAAAAAGAAACTCTAATGTCCCCCCCGACCAGACCAGACGCCGGCACCTAATTGTTCTAAAGTTGGAATTAATCACAAATGTTGATGAATAAACAAACGAAATAATGTATTTTTATTAAAATTACTTTTAGGATGTTATATATGTATGAAAATAATGTTCTGATTTATTGTTCATTTTTAAAATTTTATTTATCAAAAGAAAACAAAGTCAATATTAATAGTTTTTCTTGACTCACAATCATACTGAAGGGAATAGTGAAATGAACTAAGATAATTATATGCGAGAGAAGAAGTTTGATAACTAAAAGAATAAAAGCTATGGAATAAGGGAGACAGTTTTGATTTCCCCATTTTTTAGCAAAAGACTCTTTTGTTCCTTCTTTATTTTTAATAGATAACCTAGTTTCTTGATCTTTCAATGACTGGGCTTCCTTAAATAATGATTAAGTAAGATATTCCCTACTTCTGTTCTTTTAATTGATTAAATGTGTTGTTTAGAGTACTTAAGAGAATTTATTTCTAGGTTTTCCCTAATTCACAACATCACGTTCACTTCAAATGTTAGCATCTTGCATGCTCTAAAGTTTATATTATAAACAGGTAATTGAATAAATTTAGATGAAGAATTAATTAAGTCTTTGAAGTAAGTTCCCGCATTCCCATTCTTGCATGAATCATACACTAGAAGAATATCATCTGCTGGATGGGAAGAATAAGCAGAAGAAAGTCCGTTTTCCCACTAATAGGCAGGCCAGATTGAAATGAATCCCCAGATTTGATTTGGTCCACAGCCAGGTGGTTTATGCAATTAATAGAGAAAACATCTGTTTACCCTAATGTGTTTGTTTACTATGCTTGAAAGTCATCAATATGAGCCACTGTGCACAGGTATTATGAAAGCAAAGAATACATTTTTATACAAAGTCTAAAGTATGTAGTGCATCAAGTTTTACAGTTTCCATAGTAGACTATATCAGACCTTGATTATTAACTGTTAGAGACATAACTAGGATCACAAAGTACTCATACTACTTTTCAATGACTCCTTTCTGTCCATCATTCCTGAATACAATAGGCTGTGCACTTGTTGCAATTGCTTAGAACAAGTAATTAAAAATGTATGCAGAATAAAGATTAAATCAGCATTTTTAACAGAATTAGTTATTGTTTAATGTATCACTGTATCACTGTCTTCCCATTCATCATCGATTGGCTCGAGAGGGCACCAGTAACATCTCCATATGTCCGGTCTCATGCTAGTAGAGCCCAAGGGCACCTGCTTGCTCCGGGAACATAAAGAGCCTCAAACCATTTCATCAGGTGATGGGAATGAGGTCTAAAATTGTTATTGGTATTTGGCATATCAAATACAATACGGAGTAGCTTTCCAGGCTCTGCCGTGCAGGTAGTATACTCTTATAGTCATCTCTAAATCCAGCATTTATTGATGAACCACGTGGCTGCAAGAGGCCGTGCGAGCCGGGCTGTGATAGACTGGTCTGCTGGGTGGAGTTCTTATAAGAGGGAAGTCCGGGATGTGGAAAATGGAGGCCCTCATGGAGTTGGGGGGTCGTCTGGCTTGTTGCAAGGCTTTTCTGATGGGGTGGCGGGCCAGGGCTAGAACCTACCATCCCTCCTGGGTGCCTCTTGAGTGGCTGGGCACAGGGAGAGCCAGTAGCAGCTCTGCCCCATGCCTGTGAGTCTCTGTGAGTCTCTGCCCAATCTCATCTGATCTTGGAAGCTAAGTAGGGTTGGGCCTGTTTAGTACTTGGATGGGAGATGGCCTGGGAATACCGGGTGCTGTTTAATGTAATTAACATTTAATCAACTACATTTTATCAATTGAATTAAATAATATTATTTTTTTCTTCTAAAAAAGCCCAGAACATTAGCCTGGAAACTGTTTATACCTAAAACAGAAACACATGACTCACATGTTTTAGAGGTCCATGACATATTCCATAATGATACTAAAAAGCTTCCACTGAGGAAAAAAAGCCACTTAAATTGTATAAATCTGTGAAGGAAAGGAACAAAGGTGGGGATATTTTTTTCAAAATCTTGAAACGAACATGTTCAGAGACATTATTAGAAAGGTCATAATATGACCACACTTCTGTACTATCTTGGGCATTTATACAAACCAAATAATAATTGGTTATTGAAGGACCAAGAAAACAAGTTTGGGTTTATATGGAGAAGGTCATTACTTAAGTATACACAGTCTCACTGTTCTGTGGGATAAACTAATGAAAAATGTACTTGCTCACCACAGCAAGAATCAGGGCATGAACTATGGCCATGAAACTTTTATGAAGCTTCTCCACAAATATCACATTGCTTATTTCTTTGTCTTTTCTGCACTACCGTTGATTTAAAAAAAAAAGCTAAATGTAACACCAATATTTCAAAATAATTACCCAAAGTTAAATTATTTTGTTTCATGCCAAGCCGAGCCCTTTTGATAGCTCTACTGTCTAAAGGTTTGGTGAGAGGTAAAAAAACATGCTCCAAGTGTTGAAAGTATGAGGTATAATTAAGATTCATAAATATGCCGTTTTGGTATTCTAAATTGACTAAAATATTTTGCTTGCAGCATAAATGTTGTGGTGGGGAAAAAAAGGAGGAGTTTTAAACATTTAGCAGTAATTATGTGACCTGAATTAGAACTGTATTTTCTCCCACCGTCTTTAGAGTGTAATAATTTCATTTTAATCTGTAGGTCTCTTGGGTGTATGTGAGAGGGAGGTATTTCCTATTTGTTTTCCTATTTCTCCTCATATCCACTATTTTAGACTTTCAAATTCTTGGCTAAATTTACAGTAAAATATTTGGAATTTTCTTCCCCCTTGCAACAATTTTCTGGCCAACTGAAAGGATAGTTGTAAGGTTGGGAAGAATATATACATTAACTAAAACATGTTATTAGGTCTCTTCAGTCATTTTATTTTTATCTGTTGGAAATTTGGTAGTTTGTGTTTCAGACTACCGCTCATCTAGATATTTTGAGCGTATTAAAAATAAAAACAATTCAGATATGCCTTGAAATGTATGTTCAGTATTACATTTCCTTTTGTCTATCACTATAGAACTTGGCAGAAATGTTCAAATTATAAAATTGGTTATTTTCCCCTGAAATGAATAAAGTTCTTAGTAAAATGTATGCAGTTAATGTTTATGAAGTCAGTAAATATTCAGTGCATATCATTGTATATGAAGCCTCTGATAATCTTTTAATCTTTATTATTATTTCTCCTTACCATACATATATTTTAGTATGAAAATATTGTTTCTACATAAAAACATCAAGGTTCTGATATCTGCCTAACAGGTGCATGCAGTCATGATTCTGGGTACACTGAGCAATGAGCTGAATATGAACCATATTGCATCATGCCCTGGCTTATTTTATTTTACTTATTTTTATTTATTTATTCATTGATTCAGTCATTCATCCATTTATTTGTTTGTTTATTTATTTATTTATCTATTCATTTGTTTATTCTGTGGCGATGCCACAGCCGGAAAAAGGGACACCATGAGTTAGGCTGGTGATACTGCTGCCACCACTCTGCCAGCTCCCGTCCCATGGGACCCCTGTCACTCCTCCAATGCCAACATCTTGTTACTCCAGCTCCAGCCAACACATAATGCCATACCCTGGTTATAGATGGTACTGTGTGCACGTGTCCAGGTTTCTGTAAAAGCATTGCTATTCTCTACACTTTCATACCTAACATTTTTATACATTTTATATTTTTCTCTTGAATATAAAAAGGAAGATTTGGGAAAATAATAACTGTAAGATCTTCAGTCTACATTTGTTAATTTCCTGTTTTAAACATAGTGCTCTCTCCAGCCTGAATCTAATATTTTGTGGTCACTGTCACAAGTTTTCCCTAGTCATAATCTAATCTACAAATCTCGGCATTCCCATGTATAGTTGGCAATATAAAAAGCCAAAAGATTTCACCAATTTTTTCAGTCTCTTTAACATTTTTCAAATTTATTTAAACACTGTGATATACAAAATGTTCAAAATACACTTGTTTTAGGTCATCAATATTCCAACACCAGTCCAACCACCACCATTTTCTTACCACCACCAAAGTCTCTAGTCTCCCCACCCCAAGTCTTAGCAGGCTAATTGACTTTATTTTGCTTGTTGCAAAATATATTTCTTAATGGTGTTGCTAAAGTCATGACTTTTTTACCAAGATTTTATGTGCAATTTTGGCCTTTGTGATGTTTCTTCCACTATTTCACTATAAATTTCAATATTGAACGTATTGTAATCTTTTAACATAGCTATCATGTTAATTTATTGTATAGATTCAAAATTCAAACCCAATCCCACCACCAGTGCAACTTCTTACTACCATTATCTCCAATCTGCCAACCACTCCATGCCTGCCCCTATAGCAGACACAACAAATGTTTTATATTGCTTGTTATAGATAATTTGCTAAAAATGATCAAGGCTGTGTCTAACTTCCTTCAAGGGGAACACTATATTGGTCATTACTTAATTTGCAAGAAAGTGATCTAACTTGGAAACATACATTTTTTGACTCTCTAGTTGTTTTCCAAAATTATTGTTTCCTATCACTTCTTTCTTAGAAAAAAAGGTAGTGAAGATCAATCTTACCATGGTGCCACTAAGCCCTTGTATAGAAATTACTGGTATGTCTTAATAGAATAGGCATTGTGTATATATATATTTTGTTAGTGGTTGCCTTCTATACTACATCCTATTAAAAGTGACATGCTACTTGGTATATATCAATACAGCATTTGAGGTATAATTCAAAGAATTCTAAAATCTTTAATGGTGTGATAAAGTTAGAGTTAAATTTTTAGCTAGGTTGTAGCTTTGAACCTGGGTATGATTGCTGGGTCTTCTGGAAGAACAAGGAGATGGGGAAGGTAGTCCATCCCTGACTCCATGAAAGTCTGGATATTTCTTGTTGATCTCCTTCAAGACTTACATGGATCATGGACAGTGAATGTGATTACTAGGCACCTGAGGTGGATCATGGGCTCAGTAACTTTAACTTTTGTAGTAGCTGGAATATCTATTGCAAAAATTTTATTCTTGTGTATAGGTTTCTTCAAAGATTATTAAACTCTATAGGAGTGGTGCTTTGAAGGTTGTCTTTTACTTTATCCTTTGTATAATCCAAAGTCAAGTATTTCTTTAATACAGAGTCAAATTGATATCCTGCTCTTAGTGCTGGCCTCAAATATGCTATCAAATAATTTTCTCTGAAGGACATCATGGTGCTGCTTAAAGCCCCAACACTAATTCTCAAGGAGTAAGATGAACATGTTCAGATAAGTAGAAAATATTTTGCTTTTTTTGTTGGCAAGAAGTTTGGGAATAAAGAATATATCTACTTATTTAATATTAAAATCTATCTAAATATCTTTATATGAAAATTAGAAATAAAACTCTCAGGGTCAGACCAATAGTTACATGAGGCCAACCCAGATTTGGTCTCTGGTACCCTGTATAGCCCTCCAAACTCACCAGGAGAAATCCCTGAACACAGAATGAAGAGGAAACCCTGAAAAGTGATCGCTGTGGCCCAAATACAATACAAATAAAATTTAAAAAATCAATGTATTTATCTTTCATATCTTAGCATGTCTTACCCATAAATACTGAGAAGCTTAAAAGAATTATGAAAATATTTGTTAGGAAATTTTAAATAAAAAATCCAAATGTCTCATTAAGTTTGACTGAACCTTAACACACATATTCATGAGTTTGATGTAAACATAGTTGAAATAAATTCTACATCAATCAAATTACAGTGGCTGTGGTATATATGGACCACAAAAATAATTGGATTATGTCTAGGGGGCCATGTTGTGTTCTGGATTTAACTCATATTCACACATGCTATTTGTCTATCACTGTAGAACTTAGCACACATGCTAGACATGTTCTCTACCACTTAAACTATCTCTGTGGCTCTGTAATATCAATTCTTAATTTCTCTCTCCCATTTTTGCAGTGTCTTTGTGCTTTCTCCAACAGTAAAAGGCTTTACAGTTTCACCTTCTGCAAAGTCTTTAGCAAAGATACTGCCCTCTTTGTGAGGTTAACACTAATAAAGAATGTCTCACCTGCTCCTCATATGTAAAATTCCCATTTCTTGTTCTTCCTTACCTCACATGTATCACTTTCAAAATACTATATAATTTATTTAATTTGCTCATTGTTTTTATCTTTGTATCTTCCATGTGAGATTTAAGAAAATTAATGTGGATTATTTTTGTTCACTGTGCCAACAGCTCCCAGAATGATCAGACAGTTTGTACAACCTAATAAATATTAGATACAATGAATTATCCAATTATTAAATTGTAATCTACTTGAATTATAATTTAAGTATTAAAAATTATTTTAAAAAACTTTTTAATAAAGGGCCAGACGGTGTCTATTTAAAGCTGTATAAGGAACATATGCTTTGAATGGCAAATTCTAAAAATTGTAATTGCTTTTATAGCTGACAGACAGTATAAAAACATACTGTGGTCCACACTTGGCCCACAGGCCAGAATTTGACAATTTGTGGTTCAATTTAATGATTTAATAGAGAAATAAAATAGAAATACCCACAAGATGATTAGACCTGGCAATATTTGTACTTACTATTGCAACAATTTTGTGATTAAGTAGGCTATGTCTAACTTCCTTTGCAGGGAACACTATATTGGTGAAATTACTTAATTGGCAAGAAAGTGATATAATTTGGCAACATACATATTTTAACTTCTCTAGTTGTTTTCCAAAGTTATTGTTCTCTATCACTTGTAAACCATTAATTATTTATTAATAGATCATAATCCAATTTAAGGAATACTATAGCTTATAGATTACTTTCTCATCTAAAACACATAATTTGCAAATCAATTTTAAGAGTTTACAAAGTCACTCACGCTTGATATTAAGAATGTTTTCTCTTTAGATCTTTTTTTGTTCGTTTTGGGGCCACATCTACTGGTATTTCTGTGATCTGGGATCATTCCTGACAGGGTTCAAAGAACCATAACATGGAGCCAGTGATTGAACCCAAGTCCATTGAATGCAAACCAAGTGCCCAGCTTGCTGTGCTATCTCTATGCCCATAGATCTTCTGTCTCTCTATTCTAAGTTTGTTTTACATATCTGATATAATTCAAAGATATGCTTTGAATGATCTCCCTTAAAATTATTATTAATGACATAGTAGAGAACATCATAGAACATTAATCAAATACTGCACTTAGTAATCAATCAAGTACTCAGGAACTTGTTTTATCTAACTTCAAATTTTAGATAGACAGTTTCTTGAATAATTAGGATTCATCATAATAGGGAAACAATGTTTTTTCTTTATTTCTTCCTAATTCATGACTCTATTATATTTGAAAGTTGAAACTCTGTACAAACAAAAAAAGGAGAATTTTAAATACCAAGATTTTTATCATTTCCCAAGGTTTCTGTAAATTCTCTAAGCAAAATTACATGGGGACTGATTTTTCCCTTGTAATTTATTTTTGCTATCAAAATGTTTAAATGAAATTGCTTATAGTTGTTCTTACAATAGTTGTTATTGCTAATTAGTTGGGCATATGTAAACAAATGGGAAATTATAAAATCACATGGCTACCTGACAGGTTTCTAATGTAATCCCATGTGATTATGTTAGTCTTAAAATAAGCATCTCTAAAGAATTTCTTTAAGGTAAAAATAATAAATGGTCATGTCCATTGATACAGAAAAATCATTGATCCATATTAAAAAATATATATATATATATTCGAGTCCTTATTAAGTTAAAATGCTGAGCAAGTTCACTAATATAAATGAGTGACTTATTTAATAATTTCTAAATATTTAAGAAGAAAATAAACTTGCAGTTTCAAGAAAATTAAACCAAAGTTATTCTAGAGCCTAGTTAATCACAATAAGTTTACTGAGGCTTCTTGGGAGAAAATGAAGAAAAAAATTGTGGCAATGTACAACCAGCCTAAGCAAGGTCAAGATCAAATATAAACATATTGCTTGGAAATAATGAAAATTGAAGTATTAAGAAAAACTATGAGATAAGTTGGATAGTAACGAATTTCAAAACAGGGCACACTGTCTAGGGTGCTCGATTTGCATGTGGTTGAGCCAGGTTCAATCCCATGGAACCATAAATTCTCTGTGAATTGTCAAGAGTGTATAGATCTAGGAGTAAGTTCTGAGCACAGCCAGGTATGGTTCAAAAAATACTGAAAAATAAATTTAAAATATCAGCGTATATTAAAATAAAATATAAGCAGATATTTACCAGGAAAAAAGGAAACAATTTGCCTGCTTGATGATTCATAAACCTCTCTGGCCTTCAGGAAGACAACTCTGAATCTTGTTCTGTCATACCTTAGATAAAGACAAACCAAAAATATACCATTAGTCAAATGTTAGATAAAATGAACAGATCAGTGTTTGAGATGCAAAGCAGTCATCAGAGCTCCAATAAATTATAGGTAGAGGTGATTGTGAATCAGCTATCTCCTGTCTCTTCCAAATATAATAAATTTTTTAGGATCAGAGTGCATATCAGAAGAAGTTAATAAAGTATAAAATGACACTATTTGCCTTCATCAAATAATATGTCAAGAAATTTATAGCTGAGTTCCTTGGAAATCTGTCTTATTTAGCTTGCTGATTGATGTAGCATTTCAATAGTCAGAAGCAAAAGGGAAAAAACAAAGCATGTTAGCCCAAAAACTGTTTTTGTAACTTGTTTATTTACTGATTTCTTCTGCAATAATATGCTTATTTTTTTCAGTGGAAACTTATTAATGTTACAGAAATTAACATTTTATTGTCATAGAAAGTGACCAAGTTGCAGGATAAAAAAATGATCTAAACCACCAAAGAAAGAAATCATTAGCAAGGTGACTTTCTATTTGAGAGTTGTCATTTTCCCAGGCATGTCTACATATTACTGCATTCTCCCAGAAGACAAGGTTAGTGATCTTAATTCAAAGAAAGCAATTTAATTTGGACATAAAAGAAAATAATTTGTATTTACAAAATCACACAGTAAGCCCTTGTATTATAACTTGCTTCCCATAACAGTGGCAAGTGTTTCAAAAGGAGATAAAGGGGAAGGACGATCCTTTGAAGCCTTTTTACCATTATGATAGAAAAGCAAATTCTATTTAAAACTGGAAAAGAATGGTAAAATTATTACAAAACTGTTCTATTTTATCTGTCATTGTTAACTTAGAGCAAGCAACAATGAAAATGAAACTCAGATGAAAAAAAATAAGTGTCTCGGTATTACATCAAATCATATTATTATATCAGTATATAGAAAGCCCTATTGTTGATGAATATTTTGAGCATTATTTATAAATTGTTTGGCATTTTTAGAATTCTGTATTGCTGTCATTTTAGGTTAATCTTCATTACCTGCTCACGTGACAAAACACTTCTCAATACAAGTTAAATAGTTATAGATATTGAGACCCAGAAAGGTACAAGAAAGATGTCAGGGTTAAGAGATTCAAATAGTGAGAATCTGCATTTACTTCCTCCTGTTATCACTGCAAAATCTGCATGTGAAAATATGTTAATAATAGAGGTATAACTCCAACTCTGATGATAAAAAAGTAAAATAACTCTTGCATGGAATGAAGAACAGCACCTTCATCAGGTGGAGAGGCTGCACTACAGAAATAAGACTAGAATCCATAGAATTGTGTGTAAGAAGAGCAGGAAGCAGACTCAAGTATGCATCCATAATGCCTCCAATATGGGGGCAGAGAGAAGGCTTCATTAGGGTCATGGTATAAGGACCAGTGCCCTGAGCACTGGCTTAATTAAGGGAGCAACACCGTGAAGTGAAACTGTCAACCAAAACTGAAAACCTTGAGAAAAACAGTCATTTTATTCTTTAAAAAATTCAAAAAAATATTCAAGGAAAAATTCTCACCTCACAACATCGAGTTGATCAATGAGAGATTACTAAGTATTGGCATAATTCAATGCAGAATGGAGAAAAGGAAGAATTGTCTGGAAGAACTCCTATGATCATTAGAACTGTAAAAACTTCCTGATGAAAATATTTAGGCAAGAACTTAATGATGAAAAGAAATCAATAGACGAGAACTTCAACAAATACAGAAAAAATATTAGAAAATCCTGAGCAGAAAATATGGTGCTAAGTAAAATGATAGCTGAACTAAAAAAAAAAAAAAAATACAACAGAATGTATGAGTAACAGAATGAAAGAATGCAAACACAGAATCACTGAAATCAATGATTACACAGAGGAAATCATCAAAGAGAACAAAAACATTTAAATAAAGTAGAGTAACCTGCCCCAGACATGGGGCAGAGACGTTCCTTGCTCTCCCTGTGCACAGCCGTTCATGAGGCAGTCGGGAGGCATGGTGGGTTCGAGCCCTGGCCCCACCACCTCGGCAGAGCCTCACAACAAGCCAGACCACCCCTCTCACTCCACGGGAGCCACCATTTTCCACATTTGGACTTCCCTCTCGTCAGAACTCCACCCAGCAGACCAGCCCATCACAGCCCAGATCATCGACACCCACCCTGCAGCAGCTTTTTCCTCAATCCGACCCAGGTATGCTGGTCCAGAGACTCCCAGACATGGGGCAGAGCTGTTCCTTGCTCTCCCTGTGCACAGCCGCTCATGAGGCAGTCGGGGAGGCATGGTGGGTTCTAGCCCTGGCCCACCACCTCGGCAGAGCCTCACAACAAGCCAGACCACCCCCTCTCACTCCACGGGCACCACTATTTTCCACATTTTGGACTTCCTCTCGCTCAGAACTCCACACAGCAGACCAGTCCACTACAGCCCAGCTTGCGCGCGCCGGCTCATCAATAAATGCTTTATTTGGAGGTGTTTAAAAGAATTTGCCTCCCGCTCGGCAAGCCTGGCAAGCTTCTCGTGTTGTATTTGATATGGCAAATTCCAGTAACAATTATATTTGGTCATTCCCATGACCTAATATAATGGTTTAAGGCTCTTTATGTTCCTGTAGCAAGCCGATGCCCCTGGCTCTACTGGCATGAGACAGGACATATGGAAGATATTACTGGTGCCCGCTCTAGCAAATAGATGATCAACGGGAAGATCGTGATCGTGATCGAGAGTAACTTAAGGTCTCTGGATCAGCATACCTGGGCTGTGCTTGAAAAAGACTGCTGCAGGGTGGGTCTCAATGAGCCAGGCTGTGATCAGCTCTTCTGCTGGGTGGAGCTCTGACGAGAGGGGAGTCCAGATGTGGAAAATCGTGGCCCTCATGGTGTGGGGGTTCCTCTGGCTTCTTCGAAACTGGAAAAAAGAATGGTAAAAACTTGAAAAAGAGGTCCGGAGCGATAGTCCAGAAGATAGGGTGTTTGCCTTGCACATGGTCAGCCCATGCTGGCCCGGGTTCGATCCTCAGCATGCCATATGATCCCCTGAGCACCACCAGGAGTGCAGAGCCAGGAGAAACCCTGAGCATTGCCAGGTGTGACCAAAAAAAAAAAAAAAAAAACTTGAAAAAGAATTTTTAAACTGGAAAAGAATGGTAAAATTATTGCAAAAGCTGTTCTATTTTATCTGTCATTGTTAACTTAGAGCAATAATGAAAATGAAATGCAGATGAAAAAAATTAAGTGTCTCAGTATTACATCAAATCATATTATTATATAAGTATATATAAAGTCCTATTGTTGATGAATATTTTGATCATTATTTATAAATTTTTGGCATTTTTAGAATTCTGTATTGCTGTCATTTTAGGTTAATCTTCATTACTGTTCATGTGCCAAACACTTCTCAGTACACGTTAAATAGTTTTAGATATTGAGACCCAGAAAGGTACAGGAAAGATGGAAGGGTTAAGAGTTATTTTACTTTCTTGCCATCAGGGTTTTCACATGCAGATTTTTCAGTGACCACAGGAGGAAGTAAATGCAAATTCTCACTATTTGAAATTTGGCCTCTGTCTTCTCTCTCTGGTATGCTGATCCAAAAACTCACAAACATGGGGCAGAGCTGCTACCAGTTCTCCCTGTGCCCAGCTGATCATGAGGCACCTGGGAGGGATGGCAGGTTCTAGTCCTGGCCCGCCACCACAGCAGAACCTCGCAAGAAGCCAGAGGAACCCCCACACCATAAGGGCCACCATTTTCCACATCCAGATTCCCCTCTCATCAGAAACCCACCCAGCAAAGAGCTGATCACAGTCCAGCTCACATGGCCGCTTGTGGCCATGCGGTTCATCAATTAATCCTTGAGATCAGAGGTGACTACAAGAGTATTCCAAGCTACCCGCTTCGTATTTGATATGCCAGATACCAGTAACAATTATAGACCTCATTCCCATGACCTGGTGGAATGGTTTGAGGCTCTTTAAGTTCGTGGATCAAGCAGATGCCCTTGGGCTCTACTAGCATGTGACAGGATGTATGGAGATGTTCCTGTTGCCCACTCAAGCAAATCAATGATCAACGAGAGGACAAGTGATACAAGTGAACTTATGGTGTTGCAGCAAGAGAAACAACCTTTGTATAAGTGGTGTTAAAAAAGGAGAAAAAAAAGATAAAAAAATAATAGCCAACAACTTCCCTAGTCTTATAAAGGAGCTAGAAATCCAGATCCAGAAAGCATAGAACCCACAAACACACAAACTGGTTCTGTGAGAAATGCAAATCAAAATAACAGTGATCTATCAACTCATACCGGGGAATAACCTATGTTAAAAAAATACTACAAATGTCAAATGTGATGATGGTAGGCAGGGTGAAAAGGGAAATCTTCATTCATTGTTAGTTTGAATATTAAGTGATTCAGTCTCTGTAGAAAACAATATCTCAAAAAATTTTTAAAATAGAACTTAATATGTCGCATTATTTCCATTCCTGTATGACTGTATCACTGTCACTGAAATCCCGTTCATCATCGATTTGCTCTAGAGGGCACCAGTAACATCTCCATATGTCCGGTCTCATACAAGTAGAGCCCAAAAGCACCTGCTTGCTCCAGGAACATAAAGAGCCTCAAACCATTCCATCATGTCATGGGAATGAGGTCTATAATTGTTACTGGTATTTGGCATATGAAATATGACATGGGTAGGTTGCCAGACTCTGCCCTACGGGTAGCATACTCATGTAGTCTTCTCTAAATCCAGCATTTCTTTGAGCCAGGCTGTGATAGACTAGTCTGTTAGGTGGAGTTCTGATGATGGGGAAGTCCTGATGTGGAAAATGGAGGCCCTCATGGAGTGGGGGTTGTCTGGGTCTGGCTTGTTGTGAGGCTCTGCTGGGGTGGCGGGCCAGGGCTAGAACCCGTCAACTCTCCCGGGCGCCTCATGAGTGGCTGGGCACAAGGAGAGCCAGTAGCAGCTCTGCCCCATGTCTGTGAGTCTCTCATTTCCATTCCTAGGTTTTATACATACACACACACACTAACATATACATATATATATATATACATATATATGCATATCTGCACACACACACATATATATATATATAAATGTGTGTGGATATACAAACATGTATATACACATATATACATACATACATATATATATAAATCTGTATTTATATATACATATATATCTTCAAAATACAAGTACATTTGTATTTGTAAGTTGGAAATACATAGACACCTATAGTCACTGAAGTACTGTAATAGCAAATATCTGGAAACACCCCTAGCACAATATAAAAGATGAGTGCAGAGAAGTTGTAGTCTACATACATAATTTCCTTTGCTATAACATAAATAGAATTGAAGATATAAAGCTAAGTGCAGTAACTCTTAAGGATATAGACAATACAGATGATGGCATTTGATGTGATTTTTTTTAAAAAGCAAGTAGTAGGTAATGTTCTATCACAACAAACCCTTTGATTGGGAATAATTGAAGTTATTAACAAGGCAGTGCCTGAGTAGCTGGCTGAATGGGTCTGCAGACTGTGCATGAAGTCTTTGGCCACTTTGCAGATAAACCTGTTAGGTAAAACCATACTCCTAAAATAAAAAACGATTTACATGTTTGTAAACCTACATTACATTTTTTAATACAAACTGGAAAATACTTAGATGTACAAATACTAGCCCAGTTTTATTTTTAGCATACCATAAATTTCAATATTCTGTTAATCGTCGAAAGCTGACAAAATGCCAACAAAAAGAAATTGTGTGAATTGTTTGCTGAAAATTCCTCTTGCACTAACCACTCACTGATATCCTGATAGTGTTGTTTTCCATTTTTTGTAATAATATCTGGTCCCTAATTTTAATGCTGCATCATAGAGGTTTAGGGAACCACAATACTTGTTTTACAAAATATATCTTCATATATTATAGCTGTATTACTTGGATGAAATAAACATAAATTGTACATATAATTCATTTTGTATGTAATTTTAAAACATATCCATCTAAAATTTTAAAAGTCATTGCAAAAAAATGGATAGCTCAAAAAGTCATTAGTATTTGAAACACTTTGCTTAAAATAATTTCAATATAATTAAAATCACTAAACAATTTTGCTTAATGTTCTCCAGAAAATTTTTATTCTGGTGAATCTCATATTTATTGTTTGCATGCATTATGTCATAATTTTAATTTATACATGCACATCTTTAAGCAATATATAGTATTTGATTATTTCAAAATATGTAAATGTTATCAGATTATAATAACTTCAGTTTCAAGAGGACCTATGTAATATATATTTTTGACTTATGGCATTGAAATTACAGTCACAGCATTATAGCTCATACATGAATGAAATTTACCTAACACACATCAAGTTTTCTTCTACTCAGAAGCAATAGATACATCAACACTACATCTATTAATTATTTTAAACAGTAGAACAACCTGTGAGAAAACCACAATATATAGTTGTTAAAGGCACTAAACTGGTAGTCAAAAAGGATAGTATTTTGCTGAAACAAAGAGGCACAGTATCAATATATTGGACTGAGAATGTTTTTTTCTGGGAAACTCAAATATATTTTTGGTGCTCTGAACATATGCATGGCCCTGAATAACTAAAATGAAACACCTTAAGTATTTATTTAGGGTACAAAAATTAATGCAGGGTCCAGAGAGAATGTAAGGGGGATATGGGGTTCTCTATGTGGCCATGCAGCTTCAAACCCCAAGAAAGCTCTGAGCACAAGCCAAGGAGTAGCCCCAAAGTACCAAGCTCCCACCCCAAAATCAAAAAAAAGAATGACTTGACTTGCATCCAGTTATTCATCGATTTGCTCGAGCGGGCACCAGTAACATTTCCATTTGACCCTATCACGTGCCAGTGTAGCCCAATGGCATCTGGTTGCTTCAGGAATACGAAGAGCCTCAAACCGTTTGTTCAGGGTCTTGACAAGGAAGTCTGACCATCTTGTAGGTGGGCTGCCACGTGATGTTTTGACATCCTGTGGGATCCAGTCGGTAACGGCTCTAGTCCAGCGGTCGCCTGCAAATCACATTACATGTCCAGCCCATCTGATTTTCAATGCCTTGGCAAATGAGAAAGCGAGAATTTTTTATTCTTTTTTTTGCCGTGTTTGCATTTGCCAAGGCAAAAAACGGATAAAAAATTAATGTTGCAGAACTTCAAATTCATATAAAATCCACAAATGTGAACCTAGTGTATCTTTTATAAAAGTAAATTTTGCTAAGCAACATAGATATTGGAGTTCAGTAACCTATAATTTATTTTCTACTTTTATCCGTGCTTCTTTTGCCGTCATTCCATCATTTACTTTTCACTTTTTAAACCTGTTAATCATGCTCTATTTGTTTACGCTAGCATCCTATATTTGAGAAATGTGCTATTTCTCAAAATCAGATCTGAATTTGTTACATATTTTAAAAACATCATTTACTGATTTCTTTCAGATAATATGAAAAGTTTATGACATGGTATTTAAGCTATTTCTAGACATTAATCTCCATAACTATATCTTCTTCTCTGAAACCTTATTCTGTACCTGAGCATTCTCTCCAAAGGGTCTTACTTACCTGTAGCAAAGTCTTAGTAATTCTTTAAGTCATCTTTCAAAATTGCCTTCAGTCCATATAACTCCATAAATCATTTGATATCCATCCTCCTTCCCTTAGATATTTTCAATGGCTATAATTTTTACTATATTAGGTTATTTCATTTTATATTACCATTACTTATTGTTCCATCATTTTACTTGCTTCTAGTTAGTGATCTTATAGAACTGGAACTATGCCTCCCAAACAAATTTTAGTAAGTAATAAACTATTAATACATGTTAGAGCTGGACAACTTTAAGAAATAATCCCAAACTTTAATAAATGATGAAAAAGAAAAACATTTTTCTTGCTCACAATTCATTTCTCTGTCAGCTGGGAGAGAGTTTTTTTTCACACATTAATGTAGATACAGTAACTGATGGGAAAGTTTTGAATATTTTATTAATGATTTCATAAGCTGGTAATGGGTAAAAAACTAACAAAATAGGTAACCATAAAAATGCCCAAATAAAATTAGTCTTTTTGTTTTAAATCACAAATCATTTGCAAAGTATGCCCTAGAACTCACTGAATTAGCCATTGATAGCTGTAATAGGAAAAGCATGTTATCTGCACAGAATAGAGATAACAATGACTCTGGTATATCACTGCTATTCTCACAATGGCATAGACCAAATCAGGTAATAGGGAGGGGTTGGGGATAAAAATTGGCTAAATTCTAAATAGAATATGTTAGTTTATCTCACCAAAATGTCAACAAATCATGATAGATTCATTATTTCATAAATGCTGTTCTGTATTTCTTATTTTTTCTGCAAAACATACATGCAACTGGTCAACTGAGGCATGAACTCTAAGGTGAACACTTTTTAAGATTCTCCTTTTATCATCTAAGAGTACATTTCAGAATAATTCTTACTTAGTACTAATAAATATCAAAGAATCCAGTCCTGTCATATGTCCTTTCCTTTGCAACAGATTTGAGTTGAGGACTTACATACATGAGTGTGTGACAAGATTAAATGGCTTTACTTTACTGATAATAATGTGTCTTTGGCAATATACTTATGTGAAAATCAGTCTTCTTATTTGTTTCCACTTTAATCTTGTGCTCTTAAATCACTTCAAGGCCACCTAAATTGTTTATATCCTATACTCACTTTAGTCTTTCATTATAGAATGTGGAATATTTATCACATGTGGCAATAATTGGTAAAGTCTTACAAAGCATTACATTTACTTATTCTGTGTTCAGTCTGGAAATATGTCACTTAACTTAAATCTCAAATCTAGGCAACACAGAAGTAGAAAATCTACAAAGGTTTTAGACAATGTATAAATAATCAGAAGTTTATATGTAACTTAAATAATTTTATTCAATATAAAAATGATTAAAATGTATTTACTTTCAAGTACAAAAGTAAGCTATTTAAAAGTTACAAAGATTCATTTCCGGTTGTGTTATTAGGAAATTATTTCTTAACATAAGAATGGTGCATTTAGATCTATGCTGATATTGGATTGATCTCAAACTTACATAATGTTGGGATCTCAAATTTATGTAAAGATCCTTTGTAAAGCCACTGTCAATTATGCATGTTTCATAGATGTGTGGTATTCTTTTGTCACTAAAGTTTGAAGACTTACATGGCAATGGATTTTTATTTATATTTTGTTTATATGATACAAAAACTGTGGTCATTGTTGGAGGACATGTTTAGCTAATCTGGGAGTTTTGTTGTTTTGCTCACTCCCAGCTTAATCTTATTTAAGGCAATGTTCATTCTAATGAGATCTCTCTTCTATGTAAACACTGCTAGAGGGTGTGGCACTTACAGAAGTCACCTTGATTGAATAACTTCTGACTTATACATCTACTAAGACTTCTATGTTTTCTAGATTGGGCACAGCTCCTCTTTATACCCACTGCACCCAACGTGGGACAGTTAGAATTTACCAGGAGACTACCACCCTGGCTACGCTGAGACTAAAGGAAGACTATAGGAAGGATCATACTAGTTTGCTCTAAACAGGCTGAGTATGACCCTTTCAGTACATGAGAACAAGATACTCAGAATCACCCTGGTGCAGATAATAATAAGGACCTTTGTGGGTACCATCTAGATTACATGAAGCTCATGAAGTTAAGATGTATCACTTTTATATCAGCCCCTCTCTCTCCAGTGTTTTACATAAGAGATAATCTCGGGATTAGTCCTTGGTGTAACCTTTGTTTATACCTACAATAGGGTGTGGCACTACACTCTGTTTAGGGTTCTTTGTTGGCATGACAACCCTCCCGATTGGGTTACTTTGGTGTATATAAGGGGGCTGACTTGAGGCCCCTTCACCCTTTTGCCTTTGGTTCCTCAGCCTTCAGCTTTTGGCTCCCTGCGGCTTTTGGCTTTTGGCTTTTGGCCTTCTTCTTCCCTGTGGGATCTCGCCTTGTGAGCCGCTTTATTCCCCTTGGAAGTTTTTACACGTGGTGGTCGCCATCTTGGCCTACGCGTGGCTGGGGTTCTAGCCTGGAATCCTAAGCATCGGGTTTTTCCTTTTGCTGATTTGTATGCCTGAACCTGTGATAAGTAAAAGCCTTTTAAAACCGCATCGGATTCCTGAGTGTTCATCCATTCCTCGCCTGCTTCGGAGGTAGAAGGGAACTCGCTTCCGGCACTGTCGGGGACCGCGGCGGGCGCCCCGACAGTCATGAAGACACATTTTGTAAAATGTAAAAAATAGATTTTAACTACTTTGCAAAAAAATATATATTAATAATGAAAGGTCTCAAAATAATTGTAAAAAGCTTATATAATAGAAGGGAAGAAAATAGTCATTGTACATGTATGTAGTAAACTATAAGACACTACATCACTTCATTTGTTTAAAACTTAGCAGTTGTAATAAGATGAACTAAATGCTAAGAAGTTTTCTGAAACAACACAAAATGTATCTATGCATTCTCAAAATGAATAAAAAAAAAACTACTGCAGGGTGGGTGTCAATGATCCAGGCTGTGATCGGCTCATCTGCTGGATAGAGTTCTGATGAGAGGGAGATCCAGATGTGGAAAATGGCGGCCTTCATGGAGTTGGGGTGTCCTCTAGCTAGTTGCAAGGCTCTGCTGGGGTGGCAGGTCAGGACTAGAACCTGCCATCCCTCCCGGGCGCCTCGTGAGCAGCTGGGCATATAGACAACTGGGTAGCAGCTCTGCCCCATGACTGTAAGTCTCTGGATTAGCAGGTTTTTTTTAATCCGTCCCAGAACTCGATCCAGCAGACCAGCCTAGAGCCTATCACAGCCCAGATCATCGACACCCACCCCTGCAGCAGTTTTTTTTTTTTAATCCGGCCCAGGTATGCTGATACAGAGACTCACAGACATGGGGCAGAGCTGCTACCAGCTCTCCCTGTGCCCAGCCACTCACGAGGCGCCCGGGAGGGATGTCAGGTTCTAGCACTGGCTCGCAACCCCAGCAGAGCTTCACAACAAGCCAAATGACTCCACACTCCATGAGGGCCGCCATTTTCCACATCCAGACCTCCGTTTCATCAGAACTCCATCCAGTAAAGGAGGCTATCACAGCCTGGATCATCGACACCCACCCTGCAGCATTTTTTTTTCAATCCAGCCCAGAACTCCATCCAGAAGATGAGTCTATCATAGACGGATCATCGATACCCACCCTGCAGCAATTTTGTTTTTTCAGTCCAGCCCGGGTATGCCCTTGCATAGTACTTTCTAATTATATTAACATTTTTTTCTGTTCTTTGACTATCTCTAAAATAATACAATATTATTTTAGGGGTGAGCTGAGTCCTAAAAAAGATCTAGGAATTCACTTGAATGTTCTCTCTTTGAGTTCTTTTCTGGCCATTTAACATCCAATATATTGCTCTATATCAAACATATAGTACTGGCAATTTTTGCAACTTGTTCTGGTTTTCCCCCTACTAAATATATCTTTTATATGGTACCTATTCTATGCTCAGTGCCAGGATTGAACCAAGGTCAGTCACATGCAAGGCAAACACCATAACACTTGTACAAGCTCTTTTCATACCTAATGCTTAAAAGAGCATTTCTCTGATAAAGGATTCTCAATAAAATTTGAGGAATTAAAGTGCAAATTAATGCACAGCTATTTACAGTAGGTCACTTGATCACTTGAATCCCGTTAATCGTCGATTTGCTCAAGCGGGTGCCAGTAACATTTCCATTGGACCCTATCACGTGCCAATGTAGCCCAATGGCATCTGGTTGATTCAGGAATATGAAGAGCCTCAAACTGTTGCTTCAGGGTCTTGATAAGGAAGTCTGACCATCTTGTAGGTTGGAGGCCACGTAATCTTTTGACATTCTGTGGGATCCAGTCGGTAACGGCTCTAGACCAGCAGTCTCTCCAAATCGCATTGCATGTCCAGCCCATCCGATGTTTGATGCCTTGGCAAATGAGACAGCGTCCCTGTTTCTGGAATAGCAACGGAGGTGAGAACTCCAGATTCCTTCTCTCACTTGAGTGAGGCGTGATAGTCCAAGCATGCCGCCTCTCTTCCTCCTGCACAGCTCAGGTTTTAGGTCGTTCATCATGTTGATTTCTCGACCTAGGTACACATAACTGCTGCATTCAGAGACGTTTGTTCCATTGAGAGTGAATGGGGCCTCTGAAACGAGTTCATTTTTCATAAACATGGTTTTCTTTAGATTCAGCTGTAGACCTATCTTTCCACATTCTCGGTCGAAGTCAGCCAGCATTTGTGCCGCTTGGCTAATGTTTGGTGTTATTAGAACGATGTCATCAGCGAAGCAGAGGTGGTGTAGTTGCCGACCATCTATCTTCACTCCCATTCCTTCCCATTCTAATTGTCACATGATGTTCTCGAGGGTGGCGCTGAAGAGTTTTGGTGAAATGGTATCACCCTGTCGAACCCCTCTTTTGACATCAATGATCACTTCTTTGTAGAATGGTGAGATCCTGGTGGTTAATCCGTAATACAGCTCACGAAGGATCTTGATGTATTGGGTTTGAACACCCTGTTTGGCTAGGGCTTCGATGACTGCTTCAGTATCCACAGAATCAAAGGCTTTCTGTAAATCAATGAACGTGAGACAGAGAGGCATCTTGTACTCCCTACCAACCTCAATGAGCTTGGTGACTGTGTGGATATGGTCGATTGTGCTGAATCCTTTCCGGAAGCCTGCTTGCTCGCATGGTTGTCCTTCATCTAGTGTTCTGCTAATCCTGTTCAGGATGACTCATGTAAACAGCTTGTAGATGGCGGACAACTGTCAGATGGGGCGATAGTTGCCGATGCCGTGAATGTCTCCCACATGAACAGTAGAACTGTCCTGCTGGTTTTCCATTGGGAGGGCACCTTGCATTCGGACAGGTAGCGTGTGAAGAGCCAAGCTAGTGTATTATTGAGTACCTATGGCAGCTTCTTCAGGTGTTCGGGTCTGACTTTTTCTGGGCCTGGTGCTGTTCCCTTCTTTACCAATGAGATGGCATGTTGGATTTCAGAAGGGAGAACGTTGGAAATGACATCCATCCTGTGGAATTTGATTTGTGGGCAGGTGGATGTGGCTATCAAAGAGATTTGAGTAGAAGTCACAGATAATCTTCTCTATTGACTTTCTGGAATATGTGGTAGATCCATCAGGGAATCGGAGGGCAGTCATCTTGGTCTTATAGTTGGCGAAGGACAGGAGGGGTGTGCGAATGCTTTTCCAGGCTTCTGCTGCATCTTCCAGTATTTCTGCTCTTCTGTCTCTTTTTTTTTAATCTGCATTATACTTTTTATATTTTCTTTTTTTTAATTTTTTATTTTTACAATTACAAAGATATACAATTAAAAAGTTCATATTTGGGTTTTGGTCATACAGTGTTCCAGCACCCATCCCACCACCAGTGCCCATCTCCCACCACCAACGCCCCCGGTTCCTTCCCCCCCCCCCCCCAGCCCTCCTCCATGGCAGGTTCTTTATTTCTTTCCATTCTCTCTCTCTTTCTCTTTTCCTTTCCCTCCAGACTATGGAATGCTCTTCTGTCTTTGAAGTCTTTTATCGCTTCTCTGCACTGTTTAGCAAGCTTGGACATTAGCATTTGGTCTCCTGAGGCTCGTGCCTTTGCCACGTTGGCGAATGAGCTCAAGAGTTTCTGAAGACAAGCATCCTTTTGTGTATTTCTCTCTCTCGGCATTCTCTCCTCACAATCATGGAGGTGCTGAACCAGTTGGTTGTATTCTTCATCGATGTCTTCAATGATGGTATCTTCCCATGTTGCTGCAATGGTGCTAAACAGTTCCTAGTTGGTGGTCCTTCTGGGGCGTTCTCTTCTTAAACTTTTCAGCTTTTCTCCCCCATTGCGGGAAGTAGAATTTTGCATGAAGGAGACGGTGGTACGATCCTGTTTGGAATTTGGGGGACGACAGCAACATCAGTCAGACAAAACCGTCGATTGAAGATGATATGGTCAATTTCATTGTGGAACTGTCTGCCAGGAGATTCCCATGTCCAACGTTTCGCTTCAGCCTTCTGGAACTGTAAGTTCCCATGAATGGTCTTGGTGGACATGATGAACACAGATAGTCTCTCACCCTGCTCGTTCCATTCTAGGCCATGGGTTCCGATGTGGAATTCTTCAGCTGATCTTCTTGGTCCTATCTTGGCATTAAAATCACCGCCTATGATCTTGTAGAAGGTGTGATATTTTTTATAGAACTCCTCCAGTTCCATGTAGAATTTCTCAATTTCATCTCCCTTTGTATGTGGATGTTGGTGCGTAGACAATGAAGATAGAAATTGCTGGCAGTGGGCCACATCTCTTCAAGTGTAATCGTCCTATCCGGTTTGTTAGGCATTCAAATGAATCAATGTTGATGGCCATGTTCCTGTTGCCAAGGACACCAATGCCACCGACGCCTCTTTCGGTCGCATGTTCCAAGGAACAATTCTTCTCCGGTGTCAAATACAGCATGATGCGACTGACGCCTCCTTGTCTCAGTCAGACCAATGATGTCGTACTTGATCTTTTACGCTTGCACCATCAGATCCTCAATATATGCTTCCCTTGCCAGCGTACATGCATTGAAAGTACATACAGTCATTTTAGTCCTTATTTTTTGGTAGCCTAGGATGGCCGTGAAATTTTATCAGGCACTGCTTGTTTGCCTTTCTTACTGCTGCCGTATTAAGGGCTCTTTTCGGGTCAGGAAAATAAACATTTCTGTTACTGGTTTTGGCATATTGAACACGCTTGGACAGCTTGCCAGGCTCTGCCGTCAGGGCGCTATATTCTCATTACTTTGTGGGGTTCTCTCAGAGGGGTGGGTAGAATATCCAAGGTGATTTGGAGGTAAATTGCGCTGCCGCACAGCCCGCTTGCAAAGGGGAAAGTTGCAATGGCGTGCAACTCAAATGCCCTCTCTGCTGTGCCATCACCCCTGCTTCCCCCAATCTATATGCTCTTGACCCCATCAGGGAGTAAACCCTGAGCACCAATGGGTATGGCCCAAAACAACAGCAACAAGCAAAAAAGAAGTTTCTTTTCTGTTCTTCCATGGAAACTGGGGGAATCTGACTTGAGACACAGATACACCCGGCAGAGCAGAAACCAGCTTTCCCCGTTGAACCCCCTGCATTCCATGGACCATGAGAGCAACTTCTAACCCAAGTCCACCATCCCGATGGAGCCTTGGAAGAGCCCATAGAAACCCCCCACTCCTTGCTGGTAGCGATGTTCACAATCCACACTCCTCAGCTCCTAAGATCTCCACCCAGCAGATTAATCCAGTCTCCAGCCCGGCTTGTCAGAAACCCAGTAGGTCAGTAGGTATAAATTAGCATCAGATATTTGAGCATGGATTTTCTAGTCTCTTTAGGAAATTAACAACATGTTTAAGTTTGAAGATATTATACAATATATTAATAGTAAAAAGTACATTTTAGTACCTATGTACAGCCTAGAAAATAGAACTTGTGTGTATGGAATCTGTAAACATTATCTCACCAGAAAGTCTTTCACATAGCCAAACAATTTTAAGTTAGCCATTATGAAAATCAATGAGCATTAGGAATCAGGTAGTTAATTCAAGGGGTGGAGTCACATACCTTATATGTTCAAGGCCCAGGGTTTGATCTTCTTACTTTACAGTCCTCAAAATACTGGTCGGTATTCCCCTCATGGTCCCTAAACACTGCCAGATCTGAGACTAAATGATCAATCCTGTCCCTCTAAGCCAAATTTGGTCTTTGGACCTTGAGCATTTCTGGGAAACACTATGAAATATGCATTAAATAAATCAGTGACTGATGATGAATAGCAGTTAACCAGTAATGTAGGAACATAACTATAATTATGAACCCCAGTAATATCACAGCAGGTAAGACACTTGGCTTATATGCATCCAACCTGGGTTGTCTCCCTTACATCACAATGTCCTCCCCCACTCATGTACCCAGGAGTGATCCCTGAGGAGGGATGCAGCCGTAAAATAAAACAAAATGAAACCAAGAAATCATTAGATCACTAGGCATACCGTTGTTCATCGATTTCCTCGAGTGGCACCAGTAACATTTCCATTTGACCCTATCATGTGCCAGTGTAGTCCAATGGCATATGCTTGCTTCAGGAATACAAAGAGCCTCAAACCCATTCATTCAGGGTCTTGACAAAGAAGTCTGACCATCTTGTAGGTGGGTGCCACGTGATCTTTTGACATCCCTTGGGATTCAGTCGCTTATGGCTCTAGTCCAGCGGTCGTCTCCAAATCACATTACATGTCCAGCCCATCTGATTTTTGATGCCTTGGCAAACGAAACAGTGTCCCTGACCCTGGAACAGCCACGGAGGTCAGAACTCTGGATTCCTTCTCTCACTTGAGTGAGGGATGATATTCCAAGTATAGCTCTTTCGATTATTCTTTGGGAGACCCGAATAGCATTCTCATCCTGCTTTCATAGGTCTCTGTGGCTTAATAATGCAGGGAGAATGGTGGAGTTGAAAGAAACCAAGAAAATGAATATTAATTCTTATTTTAGTCTGTGGCTCCAGCTGAGTGTGACCCCAAAATAAAACAAAACAAAATTCAACAAAACCAAGGAAATAAATCATAAATCTTATTTTAGTCTGGCTCTAAATATGGAAAAGGAGTACTAAGATAAATATTAAAGTTAAATATATAAGTTAAATATGGAAAGGGAGTACTAAGATATCTAATATACTATTTCAGATGTTTAAATACAAAACTTAGTTTTGGAGAACCTCAGGAGCAGGACTGCCAGTTATTATCTCAGTAGTCATAATATTTGGATGCAAAATAAATTTTTGGAGCTTAAAATTAATCAAGTTCCCTAGCCCAAAAGCCAATCATTTTTTTCTGAAATATCTATGTTTGACTATAATTAAAATTTTTAAGTTCATTACTATTATTAATTTATTTTAGTTTTGGGGGCACACCTTGTAGTACACAGTACTATTCCTTACTCTGTGGTCAGTTACCACCACTGGTGTGACTCAGGACCAAATGTGGTATTGGGGATCAAACCCAGAATGGCCGTGTGCAAGACCAGTGCCGTACCTTCTATACTATTGCTTAGGGCCCTGAAAGCACGTTATTAAAGCTATTTTCTTAGGAATATTCTAAAGAGTTATTTTAGCTATTAGAAGCTTCATATGAAAACCCGGGTGTTTTTAATAAGTAAAGACAATACCATCTTCTCTTGTGTAATTCATAGCCAAACAGCAAAGGGCAATCCTGGCAGGAAAAAGATTCACTGTAATGACCTGACTCTTGATGTACTTACTTGAGTGTCAGTCATCAGGCAGAGGTTATATCCCAGGAGTTCAGCGTCATTTACCTGTTTAGAAATTATTTTCTCCATGGATGGTTCACTGTTAGAGATCACCATTTCATTACATGTAATATTGTAGAAGCACCCATTTTTATTTTCTAAGAGAAATTCTCTTTCTCTCTGTATTCTTTCTGAATTAGCCAATGAACCTGCTAATGACACAGTTCTTAGCAAGTGTAACCTCATTTATCACCATATGTGCTCTCATTTAGTTTCTTTAATTATTCTCCATTTTGTTAATTGTCATGAACCAGAGTACCACAATTTGTCATATTTCTCTCTCTCTTAAAAGACTCATTTATAGTTCTTGTTTTTTCATGGATTCTTATTAAAAAATTTTTTGCAGCTGCTTAAAATAAACTTTCACAATTCCCTCTTATTTTTAAAAGGTAGCAGTATTCATCCTGAGAGTTTCTAATAAGTTTTTTCAATTTATGTTAGTTTATGTTGCCTTTATATACATATATTTAATCTAGGATTTTATTAAAAGGAAATTTAAACCTGTTATTGATTTTAATTATGACAGGAATGACATAAACATTGTATTATAGAAAAATATATGGCAGAGAAATAGTAAAGGGGGAAAAGTGTTTGCCCTGCTTGCTGCCCCTGAGCATTCCTAGATATAGTTCTGGAAATGTCCAAGTAGCATTAGGTACAGCCTGATAGCCCTCAAATGGAGGGATGCCAAAATATTTCTTGTATGGCAGAACCTCAGCAGCACCCTATATGCTGATATACCAGCCCAATTTTCAGCAAATCTCTGTGGGGTCCCAGTGCCTCCTGAGTGCTGCTTGTTAGTCTTCCTCCCAAATGGAAAATAACTATTATTTAATTAATAACTAAAATAGTACACTGTACTCAATTCACTGAATTACACTAAAATAGACCACAAATAAATAAATGCTTTCTCAAAAGAAATAGATTTTGCTGAGTCCAGCCTATAAAGTTTCTTTCTGATCTCTGTATGATGCTATATATTTAACATAAAAATTTATCTTTATAATGCTTATAATAGTTTAGTAACATTCGTGAGTAAACTATATGTATATTTATAAGCTTTTATAATCAATGATCACTGTATCACTGTCTTCCCGTAGATCACCAATTTGCTAGTATGCCGATCCAGAGACTCACACACATGGGGCAGAGCTGCTACTTGCCTCCCTGTGCCCAGCTGATATCAAGGCATCCAGGAGGGATGATGGGTTCTAGACCTGGGGCGCAATCATGGCAGAGCCTTGCAAGAAGCCAGAGGAACCCCCACACCATGAGGGGACGCCATTTCCACTTCCTGACACCCCTCTCCTCAGAGCTCCATCCAGCAGAAGAACTGATCACAGGCTGGCTCGAGGCTGCTGCCTGGTTCATCAATAAATGCTTGAGTTTTGAGGTGACAAGAGAACCCCACCTGCACGGCAGAGCCTGGCAAGCTACCCGTGTTGTATTTGATATGCCAAATACCAGTAACAGTTATAGACCTCATTCCCGTGACTTGATGGAATGGTTTGAGGCTCATTATGTTCCCGGAGCAGGCAGATGCCCTTGACCTATCTCACATGTGAAAGGACGTATTGAGATGTTACTGGTGCCCGCTATAATCAATGATAAAGATTAATTCTGCATTAACTATGTCATATCATATATATATGAAATAAAATATAAAGTAACATAGGAAGTAGAATGTTCCTTAAGCACATTGGCCCTCTGTGGAAAAATGTATGGAGATTTCTCCCCAAAAGTATGAATAAAACTTCTACATAACCTCCTAAGCACAAACAAACGGACTTGGAAAGATGTCTGCATACCTGTGCTAATTTCAGCACTTAATAAAGTCACTAGGATATGGAAACACCACAAATGCCAATGACAGATGTGTAGATAAAGAAGTTGTGTGGATTTGAAAATGGAATGTTATGGAGTTGTAAGAAAAGATGATGCCTTGCAGCTCACTGCAACTTGTACAGAACTGGAGGCTCTCATGATAAATGAAATAACTCAAGGAAGTAGGCCAAATGCCAGATAATCTCACTTATCTCTATATATCACTTGTATCACTTGCCACTTGTCTTTCCGTTGTTCATCGATTTGCTCGAATGGGTGCCAGTAATGTCTCCATTCATTGGGAAACTGGCCATTATTGTTACTGATTTTGGCATATAGAATCCACCATGGGTAGCTTGCCAGGCTCTGCCGTGACTCTGGGTTCATACCAGGGGGCCCGTAAAAATAAAATACATAAATAAATTATTGGAGAACATCATCATATAGAAATATAAAACAAGGGGCCGGAGCTATAGCCCAGCAATTAGGGTGTTTGCCTTGCATGCGGCCTACCCGTGATGGCCCAGGTTCGATCCCTGGCATCCCATATGGTCACCGGAGCACTGCCAGGAGTATTTCCTGAGTGCAGAGCCAGAGCCAGGAGAAACCCCTGAGCATTGCCGGGTGAGACCCAAAAAAAGCAAAAAAAAAAAAAAAAAGAAAAGAAAGAAAGAAAGAAAGGAAGGAAGGAAGGAAGGAAGGAAGGAAGGAAGGAAGGAAGGAAGGAAGGAAGGAAGGAAGGAAGGAAGGAAGGAAGGAAGGAAGGAAGGAAGGAAGGAAGAAGGAAGGAAGGAAGGAAGGAAGGAAGGAAGGAAGGAAGGGAAAGAACGAAAGAAAGAAAGAAAGAAAGAAAGAAAGAAAGAAAGAAAAAAGAAAGAAAGAAAGAAAAGAAAGAAGGAAGGAAGGAAGGAAGGAAGGAAGGAAGGAAGGAAGGAAGGAAGGAAGGAAGGAAAGAAAGAAAGAAAGAAAGAAAGAAAGAAAGAAAGAAAGAAAGAAAGAAAGAAAGAAAGAAAGAAAGAAAGAAAGAAAGAAAGAAAGAAAGAAAGAAAGAAAAGAAAGAAAGAAAGAAAGAAAGAAAGAAAGAAAGAAAGGTATAACAAGGCATTAGATAGTATTGAAGGTTGAAGAAAATCTGACCTTGGATTACAAAATATGGATAACCCAGGTAAGCGATGGGGTGGGGGAACAGCAATGTGAAGAGAATGACTAGAATGGTGGAGGGACTTGGGCATTTTGGTAGGGGTTTAGGTAAAGTATTGGTGCACCAAACTCAAATCTAACACTCCGCTATAAGCTTAACTTATTTATAATAACAAATAATAAGAGTAAAAAGTCAGAAGGAAAATAAACTTCTAATCAGGAAAATCACAGAAGACTTTGATGTAGTGGTCGTATTTGATTTGGAACTTAGTAAGATTTTAATATAAATATAATGACTAACTCTTCTACCCAATAATGTAACAAAACAGAAAAATACTGTGTTTTTATTATAATAATATATTAAGAACAGAAAAAAATCCACTGGAAAGATTATAAAATTTAGTTAATATGAGTTGGTTTGGATTGCAGAGAATTGGAGATAAAAAATTTAGTTCCACAATGATATAGGAAATCTTTTAACTATTTGACTTTGGGAGCAAAACAACTACCTTTATAACAGGAAACTTTATAAGAAGGTGCATAAGTTATAAGGCTATTACAATAGTCTAAGTCAAGCTTAAAATAAGGTAGAGGAGGGAAAATGGAAGGGAGCTAAATTTAATGCTAAATTTGAGAGAAACAATGAGCATAATTGTAACAATTGAAAAAATATCTTATTAAGTGGGAGGAGGTCCAAGGTTTTATACTTTGTCACTGAAAAAACATAAACAGTATTATAAAACACTTATAAAAGGCTGATGATTTTAAATGCCCTTATTTACTTCTCATATATTCCTATGGTTTTAAGGAACCAGGGTGTCATTAAATAGAATTTAAATTTGGACTGAAGGACAATGATCTCAGTGTTAGTTTTGTGATGTTTTATTCAAGCAAAGCAATGATATAGAAAGTTGTATCCCATATATCAGAAACTGAATAAAATAAAACATTTTTTCAAGTTTATTAAATAGACTATACGGACTCTGCCTTAGTGGACTTTTCTTTAGCAATCAAGACTTGTAGCAATATACCAGTACTCTCAGTCCAAGGATCATACTCAAAATATTTTTCATGTTTTGCTAATTTCCAAATATATATTTGGAATCTATATGTGTAAGTATGTATGTATATATATATACATATATATGTATATGCATGCTATATGAAGTTTTTATCCTCTTTTAGATAATATTTTAAACAGTGCTTTAGAGAGCTACACAAAATGATAAAAGATATATATACTAATTCACTGTTTTCATATATGCTCAGGTTCTAATGCTTTGTATAGCAGGAATTGTATGCCAATTGAAATAAAAAAATTAATGATAAAAATAATGATAAAAAAAGATGTCAATATGTAGATGTCTTATTTTAATTTTTCTTAGAAATATATTTAAATAAAGACACTTGAGTACTTGATCACTTGATCACTTGACATCCCATTATTCATTGATTTGCTCAGGCAGGCAACAGTAACATTTCCATTTGACCCTATTAAGTGCCAGTGTCTCATGCATGTAGAGCCCAAGGGCACCTGCTTGCTCCAGGAACATAAAGAGCCTCAAACCATTCCATCAGGTCATGGGAATGAGGTCTATAATTGTTACTGGTATTTGGCATATCAATATGACACGGGTAGCTTGCCAGGCTGTGCCGTGTGGGTAGCATACTCTTGTAGTCATCTCTAAATCAAGCATTTATTGATGAACAGGGAGAGCCAGTAGCAGCTCTGTCCCATGTCTGTGAGTCTCTGGATCAGCATACCTGGGCCGGATTTAAAAAAGACTGCTGCAGGGTGGATATTGATGAGGTGGGCTGTGATAGGCTGGTCTGCTGGGTAGAGTTCTGACTAGAGGGAAGTCCGGATGTGAAAAATGGAGGGCCTCATGGAATGGGGGGTTGTCTGGCTTGTTGCAAGGCTCTGCTGGGGTGGTGGGCCAGGGCTAGAACCCACCAGCCCTACTGGGCAGCTCGTGAGCGGCTGGGCACAGGGAGAACCAGTAGCAGCTCTGCATAAGACAGGACATATGGAGATGTTACTGGTGCCCACTAGAGCCAATCGATGTTGAACGGGAAGACAGTGATACAGTGATACGTGCCAGTGTAGCCCAATGGCATCTGCTTGCTTCAGGAATATGGAGGTCAGAACTCCGGATTCCTTCTCTCACTTGAGTGAAGCGTGATATTCCAAGCATAGCTCTATCAATTCCTCTTTGGAAGACCCAAACAGCGTTCTCATCCTGCTTTCTAGGGCCTGGGTCTCTGAGGTGTATGTTAATGTAGGGAGAATGGTGGAGTCGAAGAGATGTGCCCAGAGCCTGAGGTTCTTTATCCTTTCAGCTATTTCTTCAATGCTCTTGAAGACATTCCATGCTGCTCTCTTCGTCTTGTGCAGCTCTGGTTTTAGGTTGTTCATATGTTGACTTCTTGACCTAGGTGCACATAACTGCTGCATTCAGAGATGTTTGTTCCTTTGAGAGTGAATAGAGCATCTGGAACTAGTTCATTTCTCATGAACATTGTTTTGTTGAGATTCAGCTGTAGACCTATCTTTCCATATTCTTGGTCAAAGTCAGCCAGCATTTGTGCTGCTTGGCTAATGTTTGGTGTTATTAGAACGATGTCATTAGTGAAGTGGAGGTGGTGTAGTTGCCAACCGTCTATCTTCACTCCCATTCCTTCCCATTCTAATTGCTGCATGACATTCTCAGGGTGTTGCTGAAGAGTTCTGGTGAAATGATATCACGCTGCCGAACCACTCTTTTGACTTCAATGATCACTTCCTTGTACAATGGTGATATCCTGGTGGTGAATCCATAAGGACATAAATAAAGACACTTGAGTACAAATAATGTATTTAATAGTACATAGTTTTGGAAAATAAGGTTTTGAGCAATAGAAATAAACAGAGAAAAAAACAATCACTGGTAAATTATTGAATCAGTTATCATTATTTTCAAATTCATATTTGGAAACTCTAGCAAAAATAGTTAAGTATGATTTTAATACTAGTATGTTGCTGGGCAACTCATGATAGTTTGCTGAGATATAGTTTCAGTATAAATCCCAGGGATGTAGAAGACTAGCAATTGATATATGCAAAAAAAGTGTTTACTAATAAAGATGTTATATATAGATAAATGTTTAGATATACATATATGTAATATATGTATGTTATAGGAAGTAAAACAAACACAAACATTTAGAATTAAGTGACAAGTGTGCTAGATGATCACATATTGTTTGTAAAAGAAAAATAAAGCAAGGTAAGAAGGTTGGATATCCAGAAAGAAGAAAAGCCAGACTCTCTTACTAAAGAGCATGATTGGGTAATCTTCAGGATGAGGATAGAGAGAATAAGCTCTTTGAGAATAAATGAAGGAGGAAAGAAAATCAACCAAACAGAAGGCTACGTAAGATCATTACAAACAGACAGGACATTGAAGCAAAATACCAGCTGTATTTTTATTGGTTAGAAAAACTGAGAAACTAAAGTCAATTAAATAATGCCAACAGCAAGAGGAGAAGTAACACATTGGCTAGGAAGCAATAGTATATAAATTGTGTTGGATCTTAGAGTATTTACAAGTCCTTTTTTCCGTAATGAAAATGAGAATCTATAGTGACATTATTAACAGAGGAGGTATAAAATGTTGTATCTTGCAAAACGATGGTGCTCTTACTCTCATTTCTGGTTATAACAAAGCATCTAGAGTGAGACTTATTCCACAACAATAAGCAAAGAAAACTCTAGAAAAATATCTGAGGTAACTCATACATTAAAAACAGACATCTCGAGGCCAGAGCGATAGCCCAGCGGGTAGGGGCGTTTGCCTTGCATGCGGCTGGCCCATGCCGCCCGGGTTCGATCCCCTGGCATCCCATATGTTCCCCGAGCACCGCCAGGAGTAATTCCTGAGTTCAGAGCCAGGAGTAACCCCTGAGCATTGCCGGGCGTGACCCAAAAAAAGCAAAAAAAAAAAAACAGACATCTCAAGACTGTGGGACTTGTGCAAATAAAATTATAAGCTCATCTAAAACACTTAGGAGTAAATTTAATGAATATATATTTAGCAATTCTATAATGAAAAAGAAACACTCAAGAAAAATTAAAGAGAGCTATAGCTAATATAGAAATGTGCCATGTGTTTGGATACTAAAAGTCAGTGTTGTTGAGACATCAATTTCTTAAAGTAAAAACAAATATTTCAATCTAATACAACCAAAGCCAATTAAAAAACAGGTAACAATTCAAAATTGTAGCAAAATATATCCAAAAAATTGAAAATATCTAGGTTAAACAAGCTTTCAAAAACTTGGGGGAACAAAACCCTATAATTAGTTCAGGGACTAATTCTGGCTCTGTGCTCAGGAATGATCCCTTTCAGTGCTCATGGAACCATTTATTTACTGTCACATTAAATGAGGATGACAACTGGCAAAGTTACATGCAAGGCAAGTGCATTTTCTTCTGAACTGTTTCTCCAGCCTATAAACAAAGTGGCTTTATAAAAAAATGCCCTATAATTGGCATAACATTGTGCAAGCTTAAAGTATATAAGACGATCAGAGATATAAAAAACATGAACCTATCACTATACCATTATATATGGCTAGACAACACATTAATAACGTCCAGATATCATTTGTATGTGTTGAGAACTTTTAAGACCTGCTTTTTAAACAAACCTAAAATACAAAAACTCATTATTTCTCATTACCTTACTGTGGAGTACCTGGGTTTTGTATAGTAAACGAAAGGTTGTCTCTCTCTTTCAGGTTTGCCCTAAATAAGCTGAGTTCCACCCTCATCCTATAGCCCTCTGGTGGTTTTTCCCTGGTTAAGAAGAAGCTTTCGAACACCTCTTTGTTTCAGGATTTAGAACATTTAGCTCTTACTTTTCATAAAGTATGTGTCTTGTAAAGTATATATCTGGATTTGTGGTGTGGTATGTGTGGTTAGGTGGACTGAGGAGTGAGTGTTAGGAGTGGATTAAATTCTCAGATTTGCTAGAGTCTGGGAGTCCTGTTCCTTTTTGTCCATTGTGGGGTGTGTGTGTGGAAGGGGTGTCAGCCCAGAGGCTAGGAACCTGTCCAAAGCCAGTATCTGCTGGCTCAAGACCCTGCTGAGCCCAACACCGTATTTCATAGTAGTAATTCATCAAGACTAAATAATCTTTCAAGAACTTCTAAAAAAAATAAAGTATTTACAGAATTAACTATTGATATTAGGAGAAAAATACATTTTTTAAAGTCAGATACTACATTCCACATTAGAACTTGTAGAAACTATTCATCAGAGATGCAATTTAGTGAAAAAGTGTACTAATGATATGTACTGGAACATATGAATAAATATGATAATGTACTGGAACATATGAATAATGTACTGAAACATATGAATAAACATGAATAAAGATATAAGCTATCTCATACTTGATCACTTGATCACTTGACATCCCGTAATTCATCAATTTGCTCAAACGGGCACCAGTAGCATTTCCATTGGACCCTATCACGAGCCAGTGTAGCCCAATGGCATCTGGTTGCTTCAGGAATAGGAAGAGCCTCAAACCGTTCATTCAGGGTCTTGACAAAGAAGTCTGACCATCTTGTAGGTGGGTGGCCACGTGATCTTTTGATATCCAAACAATCTCATAATATATTCAATTATTTTGAAATTTATCAAAGACCTGTATAGCTACAGGTTTTATATTGTAAAACACAAACTTCTTTAGAAAACTTCGGAGAAAAATTTCATGGTTTTGGAGTTGGCAGAATTTTTTTTGAGAATATACTAAAACTTGTAAGCGAAAACATAACTTGGACTTCCACACATTAAACACTTAAATTTCTATTTAAAAATAAAATATTGGGGACAGAGTGATAGTACAATGAGTAGTTGCTTGCCTTGCCCCAGACTAATCTAAGTTCAATTCCCAATACCATATATAGTCCCTTGAATCACCAGGAGTGATCCTTAAGTTATGGCCCAAAAATTAAAAAAAAAAGAATAAAAATAAAAGTTTTACTTAGTAAAACTAATTACTTTGTTTCCTACCTTATGTGCCACAGCTTTACTGTTATTTACTCCAGAGGAATAAAGAACTCTAGACAGTGCTGTGCAAAAATGACTACAGCTGCTTCATTCCTATGTCAAAACCTGAAAATTGCCCAACTGTGCATTTATTGAATGGAAACTACATTGTGACTATATGTATTTTGTAATACTTTTGGGTCACTTAAAAATCACTAATTAAGCCAACGACATGAAGTAATCTGCCATCATTTTATTTAGTATGAGGAAAATTTTATTAAACAGCATATATAATAGACAAAATATCATGTAGATTTAATATCAACAATAAATGCTTATATTAATACCAATAAGATAATCTTATACCAGTAAAATATACAAACATTCCAGTGGCTCAAATTCTATTTAGTTACATATTTACACAGAGCCCAAAGATAACTATGAATCCTTTTTAAAAATTGTTTCTGCTCAGCCTATTCATAATACAAGATTTCTCATTTCTGCATTTATGATGTCATTAAAGTACTGAAACTGCCTATAAGAAGAAATACTGCCAACGAATGTCAATAAGAATATTGACATATTCAGCTGTCAATATGGCAACACCTATAAGGTTTTGTGATTTTTCAAACCATCTATAGCTCCCAAACATCAGTTAGATAGTAACCTAAAGGTCCTATATAATTCTACAGTTTTGGGTGCAAAAATGAAAGTATTGAGCAAAATATAAGGTAAAGGGGGCCGAGCGATAGTCCAGCGGGTAGGCGTTTGCCTTGCACACAGCCGACCCGGGTTTGATCCTTGGCATCCCATATGGTCCCCTGAGTACCGCCAGGAGTAATTCCTGAGTTCAGAGCCAGGAATAACCCCTGAGCATTGCCAGGTGTGACCCAAAAAATTAAAAAAAAACCCATAAAGTAAGGACAGGATAGAGGAATTTCAAAGATTCAGGAATAAGGGTTGAGTTTGAAATCTAAAACTTATTGCACCGTACCCTGATATTAGCTCATTTTATCACAATTTTTGTTTGGGTTGACTTATTTTTTTGGTAGAAGGTAAAAGAACATGTAATCATTTTGACTTATGAATTTATGATTAATAATCATATTTATCACAAAAACTATGTTCCGGATGGACAATGTGACATTTTTATAAAAATAAATGGCTGCTGAATTTGGAAAGAAATCCCCAGTGAAATCCTACTTACTGTGATTAAGACTTTCTTACCTACATAGCCATACTTTGGTGTATCTCAGTTAAAAATTAAAAACTTCCATCAGATCCATCATTTCCCACTTATTCTAGTAATGACATAAATTTGTAAGTGTGTAGTTGAGGTAAAAGATTGAAACTCCATGGATCAGAGCTAATAAACACAGACCTGGCATTTTTGAGCAAACAAATTGAATGCAACTATAATGTCTTCACCTAATGCTAAGTGAGGTATGTGGAACCCATTGCAGGCATGCTGTATTGTGGTTCCTCCTTCCGAATGTAGAAGTCTCCAATCATGGTGCTCACTTACTTTTAATTGCAGTGACTTTGATCTGCCCAATATTCTCTATCTCTTCCAATTAAACATATTTATTATGTAAGCTTTCCATATGAGACCTACATAATTCTGAAAATTTAGGAAATATGACTCAATCCTCCAAAACTTTCTTTGTAAGAAAAAGAAAATCTCATGTGGAAAGAAGCAAGAATCTGGTGCTGCAGCTGCCTATAAAATCTGGGAAAGTAAGTAAAGTGGGTGTCTTTACAAGGAATTAGATGGAAGCAAACTGGGAACACACAGGGCTTACCTTTCATTTTCATACTTTTTGGTTGTTTGCTATTTTTTACGCCCACAGGTATATACACAGGTGCTGCATCAAGAAGCGGCTAAATCAGAAGGGGCTGGTGCATATTGGAGTCTATCAGTAAGGATTATAGCTGCATAAACAGAACTTGGAATTCCCAAGGGCTTATGACTGTCAGCAGCCACGTTCTCATTGCTGAAGATTTCAGAGGCAAGCTGTTCTTCCATTACTTTTTATTTTTATCCTGTTGTTCAATGTGCATTATATCTTGAGAGTGCAAGGCCATTGTCAATGGTGACTAGCATTCAAAGTGATTTATTATTTTTCTGCTGATATGTAGACTCCGGCTGTATGTGCTATTGCCAAAAGCACAATTTCTATTTTTCTGGCCTACTCTGCTTTTTAAAATGTTCTAATCAAAACAAATAAATAAAAATAAAAAATAAAGTGGTTCTAAACCACAAAGGGTAATAAATATAATAAATTAAAAAAATAAAAGTGGCCAAAAAACTAGTAGGCTAAATAGGCAAGTTTATCTTTATGATAAAGAGGTGAAAAGTTTATCAATACTATCCAATTTCCTTGAAACAGAAACTGTCTAAAAACTTAATTTCTCACCAGAAAGTGGAGATAAGCACTTTTAACAAATACTCATATTATGCACTATCTATTGTTAGTCTCAAAGTTTCTGCCTTCAATACTACTAAGTATACTTCTGCTTTCTTTTTCCCTGAAAGGTAAAACATGACACAAATATTAATCATTCTTATACTTTCTCTATATCTGGTTCATTTATCTCTCTTCCTCTGAATGATGCAAATGCAAAAACCTGCTATAAAAGCTTGTAATATATCATCTTGAATATTGGTACCATAATATTGGTAACTCCAACAACATAGTTCTAGAAAGGTATGATAGGAAGATATAAAAATATACCTCTATAATAATTTACTATAAATATAGATTCTTGGAACTAAAGAGATAGTAAAGGAATTAAGGTGCTTGATTCACATGCAGTATCCCAATTTCCATCTTCAGCACCTCATATGATCCTATGAGGACCACCAGGAATAATCCATGAGCATAAGCCAGGAATGAGCTCTGAGTGCTGCAGGGTGCAACCCACTCCCAAACCCCTCCCACCAAAATAGATTCTTTCCAGACCTTGTATGTGCAAAATCAAACTCCCAATGGCACGGTTCTGGTTTTCCTCAAAAGGTGGCGGCAAATGCAATGCTATTATCCCTTCTATTATCTACTCCATGTTGTGCTAGGCTAAGACATACTACACATAAGGGTAGGAATAGGAAATGGTGCCTAATCTTGGCCGGTGTGGATCCCATTATAGGGGATTAGGTTGACACTAATGGGGTTGATTCTGCAGCCTGTTCATCCTCTGTCTGCCAATAGTCAGAGTGAGCAGCCAGAAAACAGAATTTCTGAGTGTTCATGCCAAGACAACTGCAATAAATGAGGCTTGCTGCTATCAGTGCCTCTTCAGAATGGAAGCAGAAAGTAATAAGAGTAAGAGGGTGGCTGTGCTAGGATTTTCAAATTCACCTGGCATAGAGGAGCTAGAATATCAGGTGCCATGCTCTGTTGGCATACCTCTTGTTTAGAAAGGGCTGATTCTCACCCAAATACGCCCCACGAGCTATAAATATTGACTTGGTGAAATGGACATTTCAGTATCATCATAAATTTAATAAATAATGCTCTCTGCTATGCTACAGAAGAGCTTGTCCTATATTTAGTGTGCTAAAGATACAGACTACATTTACATTTATTTCCTGGCACAATATCTGGCAAAGAAGTAGAATTTGTGCCCCAAATGGAAAATTTCTATTTATTTCCACACAAGCCTTCTTTGGTGTCAGTTGGCACAGCCACAGATGATATTCACTGCAGAATCTAAGAGCCAATTCCCAGAAGCAGGAGGGAGGCAAAATTTTGCCCAGAAGCAAACTCTAAATGTTTAGTTCCCCAAACTCTCATGATGTCACACAAGCATTTCACAGTAGTATATTTCTTTTCTAAAAGAAAATTAACAGACATTTTCTTTTAAATTGGAGAAACAATGCCCTTGACTTAAAATGGCTTAGACAATGGTTTACTTTTTACATTGTTTAAGTATGAAGGCCATAGCGATTATTAGAAACCATACTGCAAAATTTTTATTTTGATTTTTTGGTAAGCAAATGATATTACAATTGAGTAATCAAAACACCTGAGGGTGGCACAACTGGCATTAAGCAGGGCTTACTCTCCTGACTCGGTGCTCACGAATCACTCCTGGCAGCTCAGGAACCATAGAGGGTGCCTGGGATTGAAACTGGTTCTGCCACATGTAAGGTAAGCACCAACTATTTCTCTGGTCCCAGATAACCAAAATCTTTGTAAATTTATGGTCTTTCTCCTTCCTCTAAATCTGGATGATTATCTTGGTTTAAGGAATCAAATAACAGTCTGGCCTAAGACTACAGATCGGATGATATGACAACAGCTATCATAGGAAAATGCTCTTGCTTCATTCTTTTGATCTTGATTTAGCTAAGACAGAGCCATTCTAATACTATAAGGACCAGCCAACCCCTAGCTGAGCAATACTAATCTGTGTAGAGTGACAGTCACTCTACATTACCTTGATGAAAACAGCACTCTTGATCTTTCTCTGCCAATACTTGTTCTTTTATTGTAATGTCTAATGGATGATGTTCTTTGAGGGTTAACTATCACCCTTTAGAAATATGCCTGAGCCTCCAAAAAGAAAAAAAAAAGAAGAAAGAAACTGATGTAGTTGAGCTCCCACATGTGATTAGGTAAGGCAGAAAGGAGAGAGAGATGGTCACTTTCTTCCCAGCTACCTCTGCCACCCTGTGCCCCCTGGGTGGGACCAATAAAGTCTGTGATGTGCCCCTTGCTCAGTGTGAGCCTGAGTCCCACCAGCCCCATGAGGAGGCCATCAAGCCACACCTGATGTCCACTTGATTTTTAGGCACAGGAGTTGATCACCACCACCCGAGATTTTGGGGGGACACACCGTCTCAGGCTGGAGCTAGGAATTGCTCTTTGCAGGAAGGAAAGCCAGTGGTAGGTCTTACCCAGGGGTTTTCAGGGCTTTGTCTTCCTCGCAGAAAAGGAATTTTCAGATGTAGATGATCACTGAAGTAAAATAGATTTTATTATAGAGATTTTTAGGACGAGGAAGAGAGAAAGTGAAAGAGAGAGTGTACATCCCAAGAGGGGAGATGCGGATGACACATGTGTTCTGGCACCACATGTACTTGGTCATGTAGACACAGAAGACAACAGGCTCAGGCAGCATTTCCCGAGCTGCTCCCACATGGGCTTCAACCTAGGTTAAAGAGCCAAGGAAGGTAGATGTCGGTAGTAGCTTTCTTTGAAAGCCTCCTTTTCTTGACCTCTGTTCCTGCTGGATCTACTCTGTCCTGAAATGCAATGGGATTAAGGGCTGGACAGAGAAAGGTTGATCCAGCTTCCTCAGGGTTCATTGTTGAAAGACTCATCAGACCTTGGTTCCTAATTCCAAAAGCTGGGTCTGGACAGTCCTATGGCTAAAGTTCATTGCCATGCTCACCCGTCTGTCTGTCTGCCTACCTACATCCAAATTGGTCTGTTTGTGTAGATTGCATTACCCTTAATCTACCAACAGTAAATAAATCTCTCTTCCACGCTTGCTCTACAAAACTTTTAGACATCTATCCCAATCTCAGTCTTCCTTATGCCAACAAAGACCCTCTGCTGTCTATTTAATTATTTCTGTGTATTTGGTACAATGATGTGCAATAGGATTCTCTTAGTATTTTCAGTGAGCCCAGAGCTTCCTGTCTGCCACCCAACCATGAGTACTAGCAAGTAGTAGCACTCTACTATCTTGACAAATTTCTTTGACAACATCACTTGTGATGAGTTTAATCAGAATTAACTTTATGCTAAATCAATAGTATAATGGGTAGGGCTTTTGCCTGTGCACAGGAAAATTCACTGTGAAAGTGAATTTTCCTGTGCTAGTGGGTTCTTGAGAATTGTATAAAAGATTTGCGTACAAAATTCAGAAGACTGACCGTTTATTGCGCAGGAAAGGTAGATGCTTCCAGGTCCCTCCCCTAAATGTTTAAGCCTCTCTGTTACGGCTCCTGGAATGACTTCCTGGTTCTGTCCCACACAGTCTATTCTTCTCCAATGAACTATGGCCCTGTTGGTCCTATTTCTTGGCTGCTCTCTCTGTCCTGTGTATGCTCTCCTAGGTCCCTGCTGTGACCACACGCATGTGAGCAAGGTGCTCTGAACCTGCCACTAGCTGGGACACTGCATCCTGCCTCTTATTATCTGAGCCACCCCGGGCATCTAAACCCTACTCTACCCTGGACTTCTGAGCCTGGCCTGTGCCTGGATCTGCTCTTGTCTGGCCTTGTATGGCCTACCTGTACTGGGCCCTGTGTCTATGCATGCTGCCCTACCTGATCCAGGGAGGCAGAGAGCAGGACAGCCAGAGAGAGTGAGAGAGAGACAGAGAGAGAGAGAGAGAGTGAGCTCTGGGGGTGACTTTTATTTGCTGCCAAATCCCACCCCCCAGGAATCCCTTCTGCATTATGATTGGCTACCTATTCCATGGGTCTGACCTGTTACCTGGCACTTTCCACCTTTGCTCCTGCTGTATCAAGCAGACCTGATTTTATTCCCTGGCATCCCATATGGTTCCCGAACACCAGCAGGACTAATCCCTGTGTGCAAAGCCAGAAGTAACCCCTGAGCCTCACCAGGTATGACACAAAAATCTCCCACCCACAAAAAAGCACATTTAACTATAAGGAGTAAAGATATGCAAAGGTGTATGATTGGACAATGGCATTTTAAGTTTAGCTCCATAGATGCACCGTATTATTGTTCCACCTGCCCAAGCTTGACAGATTTGAAAGAGCCACACTGTCATGTTATTGCTTCCTCAAATAAGAATAAATGTTAAAATTATAAATTATCATTTCAATGCTATAATGTTGTTAATTTTATGTTTAATATTGATCTAAATATGTCTATATTATTTGTTTCACTCATTGCCTTAAAACTGCTATGCAAATTTATGAAACACCACTTTTTCAGGTGAATAATCATTACCATAACAAAACACTTTTTCCCACTATTATAAAAAAGATGCTGTTCAAAGTTAATCCAATGCGAAAGTGTAGCAATGGCCCTGAATTCCAGAGACAGCATTTCAAATAGGAATCCGTGCTATCTTAAAGACCTCAAATGTACAAGTCTATATGTATTTAAATAGTGGGTGAATCTAAATTTGAATGTACTTGTGAAATTAAAAGGAAGGAACATAACAAACAAAAGTTTAATACTGTGTCTGTACCCTTTCCTGTAGAACATGATTTTTTTTTTATAAATCTTAGATTCAGGATTGGGGATGTGTGAGAAGTTGGGTGTCTGTTTCACATGCATGAGTCTGATTCCTAACATGTATTACCATGTATAATATCTCACATTCCTTGGTCAATCACCGTATCACACAATGTAGCACAGCCTAGCACAACCATCTACCATCAAGCCTACCAAATCAAGTCTTTGAAAGCTGCAATCAAACATGCAAGCCTTAATACCAAAGCATGGGACTTACTTGTTTGATCTATTTACTTAATATTATTCACATTCAGATCACTTTAGTAATTTTTAGTACTGTAGCCATTTATGCCTCGTTTGGTTTTTTCTTTTGGGGTCATTCATGGTAGTCCTTAGGTCTGACTTCTGGCTGTGTGTTCAGTGTTCACTTGTGGCAAGGCTTAGGGAGTCATAAAGGATGCTGGGAACTGGACATGGGTTGGTCACTTACAAGTCAAGAGTCTACCTGCTGTGCTAGGTAGAGATATTTAGGCCCTGAAGCTATAACTATTATCAAAATATTTAAGCTAGATGAGCTTTTATTTATGTTAATAATGCATCATAACTAAAATTGAATGCTTCTAGAATAAAAGGTAAAATAGAAACTAAATGTCTTTTGTAAATTCAGAAATTGTGTGTATTGATTCTTTTTCTTATGCTATAATCTCTTCATGTTTTCTTTTGCACTGCATCCTTATTATAACATATGCCACTAATTATCCTGCTTGATCCACAATGTAGAACCCTATCAAGTAATTCAACAATATGTGAACATATGAAGGAAATAATATCCCTATAATAAAGATGTTTCCCAATGAAGAGCTGAAATTTGTGTTCTTGAGATGAGAATCAGAGGGTTAATTAGCTTTTTCTCCCATAATCTAAAGGCCATTTTAAAGATGCAAATACAGTGTTGTCTGTGACTTACACGCTTTTTTAACCAATGCCAATGATTCAGCTCCTCTTTGTTAGTAAGAATCCAACTAGGTGAAAAAATTCACAGGCTTTGTGTTAAAAGAGAAAACAGCAATAATCAGTGGGTGCTGGAAAACAAATGATGAGACCAGAAATGACTTCTTTTGGAATCTTGGAGAAGGGATGAGCAGAAATTATATTGGGATCTTAGATGTAAGCATTACTTGGCTACTATTGGTACTTTAAAATTTCTAGAAGGTACCCTAAGACTGAAAATCAGAACTCAGAGGAGACTGGCTCTCCTGAGGCTGGTTGTAGAATAGTAAAAAAAAACCTGTAACCTAGAATCATTGACTTCTAACCACAGACATTGGTAAAAAACTTTATACAGGAGACCCTGAGTGGGAGTATGTTGCAGGAGTAAGAGTCTCTGCATCTGCCCTGGATTGCCTCCTGCAGGTCACTTCGTAGATAGGAGGCAGTTTATCTGATCATGTATTCTGTACTGGCTGGTATAAATATTCTCTCATGCTACCACAATCATCGTGGGACTAGCTAGATCTTACCAGCATATTTGCCTGGCCACGTTGGATCTCTAAGTAATTAGACCAGAGAGAAATGCTGTTTGCCTCCAAGACAGCAAGCATGGCACCCAGATAACTCAAAGGCAAGTAAAGTACAAAACTATGTGAAGTCGACAGACTCTTGTGAAGGCTTGGAGAAATATTTAACTGGCATTAGTATAGTCTTTGGTACAGAGGCATGCCATCTCAGAAACCCCCTTCTCTACCCTGTAAAGGCATTTCCAGGCAGATCTTGGCTCAAAACATTAGCATATAAAAGGGCCTAGGTGAGGTGCTGGGAGAAATTACCTGAGGGCATTTGACCCTCCCTGCTTCCCATAACAGTGGGAGGTCTGAGTTGCAGGGATATAAAACCAGCCTGCTTCCTCTCTTGCTCTCTCTTTTTGGGCTCTTTTGAGGCTCGCACTCTTCTTGGAAGTCTGGTCTTTGTCTCCTCTCTACAGGGCCTTAATACGTGGTGGCCGTCATCTTGGCCTACATGTGGCTGGGGCTCTAGCCGGGAATCCTAAGCACAGGATTTTTCTTATTGCTGATTTGTATGCCTGAACCTGTGATAAGTAAAGCTTTTTAAAACCTTGCCAGATTCCTGAGTTTTCATCCATTCCCGCCGACTTCGGAGGAAGAAGGAAACTTGCTTCCCTGGTACTGTTGGGGACCCCAGCGGCATCCAGGACAGGAGTCAAAGTATCTTCTGCCTCCAACCCCTGTTTCCAGTGGCACTCCCCTTTGAAGGAACTTAACAGGAAACAGCTGCAAAGGACAGAATACATTTTGCAATTCTTAACCCCAGCGTCATGTCACTGAGTGTGAAAAGGTGAGCTGGAAGCTGAGAAACAATACTTTTAATCATCTTCACACATAGAAAGAATACAAAGAAATAATGATCTTCTAAATGGTTATTCCACCAGCAGTTTTCTTCCCCATTTTATAGAGACAGGCTCAGATCTAAAGTTGTGTGTTTAAGATAAGCACAAACTATTTATTCATGACTTTTTACAATTTTCAATTCTAGTTAAATATTACTGACCCTAGAACAAAAATTTAAATAGCCAAGGGAAGGGGTGGTTGAGAAGATGGTTCAACAGTATGATGCCAGTGCTATGTATGTGGGAGCACAAGGCTTGATCTCTAGAGCACAAGGCTTGATCTCTAGCTACACTTAGTGACCTTGCCCCCAGGGGGCCACACCAACATCAACCTGAGAGTCACTAAGAGTAATCCCCAAGCACTACTCTGGGAATAACCTCCACGCACTGCTGGATATGGCCCCCAAATAAAGCTATACAAAAATTGGCCCAGGATAATTCTATCTGAAGAAAATTAATCACAATTTTCAAAAGATGGGGGTATTTAGTAATCACGTCTTTGACTTACAAAGTGATTTTTAAATTAAAAATAAACTTATTACTGCTAAAATTGATCAGAATAAGGAATAAAAAGCAGCAACAAAAACAAAACTTCAAAAATAAGTTATTTTATCTCAATTATAATTAATTAAAAATAAGAATTTTTTCCTAACAAGTGACAGTACTTTTTTTTCAAAATTTCCTACTTGATTAGGCGGGGTTGTTGTGTCTTATATTGGAGAGTGCTTTAAAATAGTTGTTATCCCTTGAATATTTTAGAAGGAAAGCGTGGCTGTGTGCTAAAGTCAACTTAAACTCTATATTGTTTAATGTAGAATTATATTTTAAGAAATTCATTCTAATAACACTCAGCTATTTATTTGCCAATTATTATTTAAATAATACACCCAGGATAGGTGTGTGGTGCAGTGGGAAGAGCTTTGCATGTGGGAGACTCTTGATTAAATCCCTGGTATTGCAATGTCATCAACAAGAATGTTACGAATTTGTTGTTGATACAACTGGTAATCTGATGTAGATAATAATAGTACAACTCTAAGTAATTTATATTCTAGAAGAAAGGACATATACATAATTATATATATAATCAGAAAATAAAAAATGCATTTGTCAGTGTATGGAATAATTAGTTTCCTGTAGGGAGCAGAGTGACAGTGCAGTGGGTGGGGCATTTGCTTTTCACAGAGAAGAGCTGCTTCGATTCCTGGCACTCCATATGGGGACCCAATCCTCACCACAAGTGGTCCCTGAGCACACAGCTAGGAATAAGTCCTGAATACCACCAGGTTTGGCCCAAAAATAAACAACAAATTAAGTTCCTTTAGATAGGATAGTAAAAGGTGACCATTGAGCATTTGATTTTTACTGAGTCAAATCCAAACATTAATGACAGCTGAAGAATTGGCCAAAGTTCAATGTGGCCACAGTTCACAAATACCACAATGAAGAAAAGACAGTTATTTCAGAAATTCACTGAAGCCGTATCTCCCAGCTAACATGAGGGGTTTAACTTTATGCAAAGTTCAGTAAAACATTCGCAATTTGGAAAAAGTCTAAAAGCAAAGCAATATAGTTTTGTTGCTAAATGACACCCTGAATATTTTGGTAAAGTGGTATCTATAGATGTTGCCACTGTTTTACTGTGATGCAATACTGAGAGGAAAAGGTTTGGGATAAAACTCAAGAAAATGTAAAAAAAAGTAATAAGAATATGTAAACTCTAGAGCTTATGCTTTCTGTAAGTGCTTCTCAATGTTTGTCTGACCATTACTCCCTTTTCTTCCTTCTTATAGCCAGTGTTTCCTATTAGCTACGCCCTAATACTCTATGGTGCATCCCATTTATGTGTTTTTTCAACTAAAGCACTTTTTGGAATTTTCTGGACCTCACAAGAGGTGGGGTCTGCCTCAGATTAGAAACACAGCAAGAGCATATGCAAAATGATACTAGTTTAAAGCTCCTATCAATGGGGGAAGAGATAGAATAGAGGTTATATTTGGCAGTCCCTAGTAATTGATGTTAGGCTGAGAGGCTGACAAATGTCTTCACACAATCATTCATTGCAGTAAATTTTCTGAACTGACAAACTTTGAAAATAGTGTGATTAAGATGTGTGAAGGAATACAGTAACCGTGGAAAGAGAATTTCATTGATTCCTAATCTAGCACTATCATCACATTCTCTCTAATTAAACAAAGAAGTGCAATCATAATTCACACTTCATAACAATTGTGTGGTTATTTATGACTATGAACAAAAAATGTTGCATATAATTCTTTCATTTGTGACCAAATAAAAATTAGATACATATACTATACATCCAGCTTTTTTGTTTTTGTTTTGGGCCACACTCAGTAGTGCTCAGGGTTTACTCCTAACTCTATGTGATGTAGGCCAGCAGACAGGAGAGAGCCCATGGCCAAGGAATTTTAGGATGTAATAAAACCAATAGCTCCAAGGTTGCAAAAAGCCCTTTTGCAGAAACAGGGACTAAGGCTTGATAAGGCTTCACCAGAGCCAAGAGACTCAGGAAAGTCTGAAACCCCTTCCGAGAGAGAGGCTCCAGCAGGAACAAGGGACAACAAAGGAATTGAAAGCAGACCATCCTTAACTCCCAACACTATCCTTTCCCTTAGCTACTGCCCTAGCAACAGATTTTACCTAGGTAAAAGCCCCATAAGGTGGTCAGTTTGGGACAAACCTATAAAAGCCGCCTTGAGAAAAGGAAGGGCGAGCATGCAGCACATGCGCTGCCTGAGCCCACAAGGCCAAGCACCTGTGGCGCCCAGCCCGTGTCGCATGCAGCTCCTCTCTTGAGATTTGTACTTTCATACATGATGCTGGTATGCATGTACTACCCCCTCCTTTGGAGAAACCCACTTTCTCTCTTGAGCACATTACTCTCTCCCTCTACTCTCTCTTCTTTCCTTCCCTATACTAAAGACCTCCCCAAAATGTGTTTTACTTAATTGCTCAACTCCTCCTCAAGTTCCTCAGAGAGGCAAAGACAAGACCTGCAAGCTTGGGTAAGCCTAGTCTTGCCATGGGGTCCTGGAATGGCAGAGGTGGTTCAGAAGAAAGTGACTGTCTCTCTCTCCTACCACCCCTACCCCACGGTGGGAAACCACCTACATCACATAGACAGCTATCAATCCTGACAGTGCTCCGGGGAACATACAGAGAGACAGGAACTGAAACCAGGTCAGTTGGATGCAAGGCAAATCCCCTTCCACTTGAACTGTTGTTCTGGCCCAGAAACATATTTTTAAAAGAGAAAAATAAAACCCTGGCAACATCATTTCAGGATTTAGACAGGTTTTTTATTTTTCCTACTAGCATTTCTTGATAAAAGTTATTTAATAGCCATTAATATTATACCATTTTAGACTTCAAATGCAAACAAGGGCAAAACACATTTATATTTAGTTCTAATTATTTTATTATTTTAACTCATTATCCTCTAGGCATATATTTAGATTTAATCATAATGTATATATTTCGGAGGCAAGCTATTGTGTTGTGCAGAGTACATTGCCTGACAAAGCATTGAACAATAGAGTTCTCAGAACTGTATTTTTGTGCCAGTTTCTTTGAGTTTTGGGTTTTTTAGCAGCATAAATCTTTAATAAGAAGTCTAGAATGACTTGCCTAGTTTTTATGTTATAGGTTTTAGAAGATTGAAATCAAAACATAGGCCAAAGGCACTCTTGAAAGATAAAAAAGAATATGCTTCCAACTTTATTTAGGTTGTTGATAGAAGCATTTCCTTAGGACTTTTCTTTTGCTGGCTTTCAGCTGAGAGTCCAGCCTTGCTCATAAAAGATCCTCACAGTCCTTCTAAGGCTTCCCTATGATTCCTTCTAGCAATTGATTGAGTTCCTTTCATCCTTCAAATCTCTTCAGCTTCTCTTTTCAATGAGTCTCCCTGACTGGCCTCTCGGACTGACTCCTGTGCCCTTCTATTCTACTCTAAACTGCTTTTGCAATGACCTTTGACCTTCCCAGGTAGTTTTTGGTTAATTGCTCAAGCTTAAGGAGAGATGTTTTGCTTTGTTTTTACTAATAATGGAATTCACTGTTCTTATTTCAAAGTCTGTACCTGAATTTAATTAAACATAAATTAACAATTTGAAACAAGTATCTCTAGAATCAATTCACTGCCTACTCAGATACATATATTTAATGATTTTTTTTCTGCACATTTCAGTAGTTGGAAAAGATTCAACCACATTCTACTCATTTATGCTTTTAGTCTTATTAAAACCATTCACATAAAATCACTCTTATTTTTAGTCTTGGTGTCACAACATAACACTTCTAAAAATTCCAATTTAGACCTGTTCATCAGTGAGAAGTATTGTGTCAGTACTTTAGTTCATACTTAAAAAAAATCTGTTCTCCTTACTAAATTTTAGTAGCTGCCGAGATAAAAATAAATTTGCATACACCTTCAACATTAGCCAGAAACCATTTCTGTTAAAACAATGTATCCAGCATTTTTACAGTCCAAGTTGGTACTACCTCTCCTTCAATTAAAATAGTAACATAACTATGCACACTCCCAAACTAAATTTCTTTCCTCTAAGCTGTAAGACTACTAAGCAAAATACATAGAAGATATACCTCTTCCATATAAGATGTTTTCAAAAGTATTAATGAATTAATAATTACTAGTTAGTACAAAAATACTTATGAAATGATATAAGCATAACCCTTTGGACCCAATTCTAGACTTAAAAATATGTTTTTAATCTCTTTATTTTTCTTATATACCTAAATAAGTGAGTTCCCATGAATGGTCTTCATGGACATGATGAACTCAGATAGTCTCTCACTCTGTTCATTTCATTCTAGACCATGGGCAGATGTGGAGTTCTTTGGCCAATCTCGGTCCTATCTTGGTATTAAAATCACCAACTATGATCTTGTAAAAGGTGTGATCTTCTTTATAGAACTCCTCCAGTTCCATGTAGAATTTCTCAATTTCTTCTTCATGTATGTGGATGTTGGTGCATAGATAATGAAGATAAAAATTGCTGGCAGTGGGCCACATCTCTTCAAGTGTAATCATCCTATCTGATCTTTTAGGCATTCAAATGAATCAATGCTCACTGTCAGGTTCGATTGACAAGGACACCCGCACCACTGACTCCTCTTTCATTGCATGTGCCGCTGAACAGTTCTTCTCCGCTGTCAAAAATGGCATGATACGATTGACGCATTCTGAATAGGATTGGCAGAACATTAGATGAAAAACAACCATGTGAGCAAGCTAGTTTCCGACAAGGATTCAGCACAGTCAACCATTTCCACATGGTAACAAAGCTCATTGAAGTTTGTAGGGAGTTCAAGATGCTGCTCTGTCTCACGTTCATTGATTTAAATAAAGCCTTTGATTCTGTGAGACTGAAGCTGTCATGAAACTCTAGACAAACAGGGCGTTCAACCCAATACATCAAGATCTTTTGTGAGCTCTATTACGGATTTACCACCAGAATCTCACCATTCTACAAGGAAGTGATCATTGATGTCAAAAAAGGGGTTCTGCAGGGTTATACCATTTCACCAAAAGTTTTCAGCACCACCCTCAGGAACAACATGCGACAGTTAGAATGGGAAAAAATGGGAGTGAAGATAGATGATCAGCAATTACACCACCTCCGCTTCGCTGATGACATCATTCTAATATCACCAAACATAATCAAGCAGCACAAATGCTGGCTGACTTTGACCGAGAATGTGGAAAGATAGGTCTACAGCTGAATCTCAACAAAACAATGTTCATGAAAAATGAACTAGTTCTAGAGGCCCCATTCACTCTCAATAGAACAAACATCTCTGAATGCAGCAGTTATGTGTACCTAGGTCTAAATCATGTCGAGAAGTCTACATGACGAACGACCAAGCACCTGAGCTGCGCAGGAGGAAGAGAGCAGCATGGAATGCCTTCAAGACCATTGAAGAAATAGCTAAAAGTACAAAGAACCTCGAGTTCTGGGCACATCTCATGGACTCCACTGTTCTCCCTGCATTAACATATGCCTCAGAACCTGGGCCCTAAGAAAGCAGAATGAGAATGCTATTCGGGTCTCCCAAGAGGAATCGAAAAAGCTATGCTTGGAATATCATGCCCCACTCAGTGAAAGAAGGAATCTGGAGTTCTGAACTCCATCAATGATCCAGAGTCAGGGACGCTGTCTCGTTTGCCAAGGCATCGAAAATCAGATGGTCCGAACATGTAATGTGATTTGGAGAAGAGAGTGGACTAGCGCCATTAAGGACAGGATCCCATGGAACGCCAAAAGATCACGTGGGCCACCCACCTAAAAGATGGTCAGACTTCTTTGTCAAGACCCTGCATTTGAGGCTCTTCGTATTCCTGAATCATTCAGATGCCTTTGGGCTACACTGGCACGCGATAGGATTGTATAAAAATGTTACTCGAGCCTGCTGAGCAAATCAATGAATAACAGGATGTCAAGTGATCATGTGATCAAGTGTCACTAAATCAATCTTATCCTCATAGAAGACAAGAGAACATCAGAAAATAAAATGATAGAAATAAAAGAGTTTCTTATTTTGTGTCCTTTTCAATCACAGAAGGACAACTATGTCCTTAAACATTTTTTCCTTTTAAAAATTATTCTCTCTTTTTAGTGTGCAATTTTAGTTTATAATTCATTGATTGGTGAGGGTTCTCATTTTATGTATCATATTTCTGATAAACTGAAAAATGGTTTTCCATAAGGCCCTTGATACTACAGATAGCAAAAAATATTTTTTAAAATAAAAACACTCATATAAAAACATTCATATTCAGTCATCTCTATTTAATGAGTAATATTAATTTAACCCAATTTCTCTATCATATAATATGTTTTTCAGAAACATTTTTATATTCCATATAATAAAGTATTGAATGCAAATATTATATCAATTCATCAGAAGGAATATATAATAATCTCTCACAACATCAAAATTGTGGATTGATCATCATTCATGTGTTTGCAGATATTAGATATTATACACAATAAATTACTGAGTAATGGCACAGTTCACAATTCTGTAATACTTAGCAATCTTCATCAATTATTAAAAAAATACAAAATAAATTCTGTATTCATCTCAGTATTATAAAACCACTCTCATAATTTCCTTTAAGTGGACCAATATCTTTAAAAAAACAGAGCTCTCAAACGAAGCTGCTGAAGGCACTGTAGTGCTACCTTTATTTTTTTCACTCAAGACAGACTGAAAAAGAATGATTGGGTTAAAAAGGAACTGTATGCAATTCTTCCTTAACCCAAACTTAAAACCTTAGTTTTATTTTAAAGTTTGAAGTTAAATTTTTTAGTGGATATCAAAAATTTGTCTTATTCATTTATTTGTTCAATGTGTTCAAACCTAGTATACCATTACTTTTTGTGCACAAAGCTATGGAAAACACAAAAAATAGAAAAGAAAAAATTTCATTCTTAAAGAGTTAAAAATTGTGGAAATATCAAAACATTTGTAAATATATAAACCAACTGAAAACAAAGTAATGGACAAAATACATATATATTTGTCATATCAGATAGAGTGTTTATTGAAAACTTATTCAATCTCTCTGTCTTATTTAGTACAGTTTTGATACATTTGAACTTTTTGCTAATCTTAGATAACATCAAAATTTGTAAAGGACAAGCCTTATGCTGGATATATAAACTAATTGTTATACTCTTGGTGTTTTGTGCAAGAAACAAAATATAGGCTAGGGTTGAAAACAACTATCAATCTATGTAGAAGATGGTAATAAAGGTATTGTCTAACAAAATAGGATTTCAGCAGTTGTGAAAATAAAGAAAGCTAGCAAAAAGAACATCCAAATCAGAACAAACCACAAGTCAACAAATAGACATCAAATATTGATTATTCCCTAAGGTTTGTTCCTAGGGGGATATGTGTAGACATACTGAAAATGTCAGATAGAGAAGAATTAGATTATGAATTGCATTTAATCAATGTTAGGAATTTTTAATTTACCATATGTGCTTTGTGGAAACACTGAAGTACTTCAAGGTTGTATTAATTCAGATGATGAGACGTGTGTGGCTTTGCAGAAAATAGACTAAATGAAGTAAATATAGGAGAAGTTGAGCCTGTTAGACACCTCTGCTTAACGACTTCAGCTCCTCTCAAAGTTAGCTGGTGGTGCCTGACTGTCAGGGAGCCGCTGGGGTCCCCAACAATACCAGGAAATGAGTTCCCTTCTACCTCTGGAGCTGGCGAGGAATGGATGAAAACTCAGGAATCTGACGCAGTTTTAAAAGACTTTACTATCACAGATTCTCATATATAATCCAAGAACAGGAAAAACCCCAGACTTTGGGTTCCCAGCCAGGTCCCTGCCACATGCAGGCCAAGATGGCTGCCACCATGTTGTGATGCCTAACAGAGAATGGAGAGGAGAGTCAGAAAGCCCAGGGAAGCCAAATGGCAAAAGGGGCTTTCTTTCTCCCAGCATATTTTATAGATAGAAACCCGCCAAAACTTCCCAGCCTGGCCCATCACAGGATGGACTATTTAGAGATGAAGGGAGGTAAGCAACTCTATTGAAATGCAGCATTTCAGGTGGGCCTTCTGGCTTCACAAATGCCAGAGCTGATTCAAAGCCTCCCTAGCTGAGATGGGAGGGGCAGAAAGCTAAGTGTAGCTGGAGCTTAAAGGAGGGTGTGTCACCCAACACCTGATGGCCTCTGATCACAGACATTTGCAGCACTTTCCTGCATTACTTTGGTTTTTACCTTTTATCTCTAGTCTAAAGCTTTCCTGGCTTTCCTGGAAACTTTTGTGGACCCAGTGGCACCTACAAACACCACAAATGTGAGATTATAGAAATAGTTGTGACAAATCCAATAAATATGGTGACAAATCGATCACTTGATCACTTGATCACTTGAATCCGTTATTCATTGATTTGCTCGAGCGGGCACCAGTAACATTTCCATTGGACCCTATCACGTGCCAATGCAGCTCAATGCCATCTGGTTGATTCAGGAATATGAAGAACCTCAAACCGTTCCTTCAGGGTCTTGACAAGGAAGTCTGACCATCTTGTAGGTGGGCGGCCACGTGATCTTTTGACATTCCGTGGGATCCAGTCGGTAACGGCTCCAGTCCAGTGGTCATCTCCAAATCGCATTACATGTCCAGCCCATCTGATTTTCGACGCCTTGGCAAATGAGACAGCATCCCTGACTCTGGAACAGCGACGGAGGTCAGAACTCTGGATTCCTTCTCTCACTTGAGTGAGGCGTGATATTCCAAGCATAATTCTTTCGATTCCTCTCTGGGAGACCCGAATAGCATTCTCATCCTGCTTTCGTAGGGCCCAGGTCTCTTAGGCATATGTTAATGCAGGGAGAACGGTGGAGTCAAATGGATCAATACTTTCTATATCTCCTTAATTTCTCCCATTCCCTAACCTAAAACGGTGTTGTACAATTTCGCCAGTTTTACTTGATAAGAATTTCCCACAATTTCATGGCTATACTAGTTTGCAGCACACATTTATTTATGGGAAATATTTTCACAAAATGTTTAAAAACCTGATAACAATTTTTTTCATCAAAAGTCCTAACTATAACAGTATCTTTGTTATAAACTATGTAAAGTGTATGCAGGAACAATCTCTAATTATTTTTAATTAGTAAAATAATACTGTTTGGTTATTCCCCTCAAAAAAAGTTAACCTTATTTACTAATCTACAGTAAAATATTCTGCATTCTGAGATTCTTGAAGAAATGAAGGAAATTTTAAAAAAATAGTGAAAAATGAATACATAAAAGACACAATAGTATATACATAATATTGTAATATCCAACTATAATAACAGAAGAAATATTAACTTTCACTGTAACATGAACTGTACTGGAAGGTATCACTGTAAGAGAAAATTCAGAAGTCAGAAAGCAAAATAAAGACAAATGACAGACATACTCATTTATAAAAGGACTACAAGGAATTAGGCAATGTCCAATGGAAGGGGAGAAGGAACCTTTAATTATAACCATAGTATTGAGATAACCAAAAATGACATTGAAGACTGAAGGGTTCAATAGACTAAGGTGTGTCTAGAGGCTGGCACATATCCAGAAGAGCAAGAACAACAAGTGCTGGTGTGGCTACGAGGAAAAGAGGACTCTCATCCATTGTAGGAGGGAATGTCGACTAATACAGCCTTTTTGGAAACCAATATGTATATTCCTCCAAAGACTAGAAACTGAGCTCCCATTTAACCCAGCCATACCACTCCTGGGAATAAACCCTGGGAAGCCAAAAACACACAGCGGAAACACCATTCCCATGTTTATTTTCATAGCAGCATTATTCACAATAGCCAGAATCTGGAAACAACCAGAGTGCCCAAGAATAGATGACTGGATAAAGAAACTTCAGTACATCTACACAATGGAATATTATGCAACTGTCAGGAAAAATGAAATTATGAAATTTGCCTATAAATGGATGGACATGGAGAGGATCATGTTGAGTAAAATTAGCCAGAAGGAAAAGACAGATATAGAATGACTGCATTTTATTTGCATGACATAACTATATAGATACATATATGTGTGTATATGTATATATACATATATATATATATATATATATATATACATGTTGCAGGACTCCTAAGGGCCGCTGCATCTGCTCTGGATTGCCTCCTGCAAATCACTTCGTAGATAAGGGGGTAGTCTAAACGTGGCAGTTTATCTGACCATGTATGCTGTACTGGCTGGTATAAATATTCTCCCATGCTACCACAATCATCGTGGGACTAGCTAGATCTTACCAGCATATTAGCCTGGCCACGCAGGACCCCTGGGTAATTAGACCAGAGAGAAATGCTGTTTGCTTCCAAGCAAACAAGCATGGCTCCCTGATATACTCAAAGGCAACTAAAATACAAAACTACAATGAAGTAGAAGAGACTTGTGAAGGCTTGGAGAAATATTTAACTGGCATTAGTATTAGTCTTTGGTACAGAGACATGCCATCTCAGAAACCCCCTTCTTTACCCTATAAAGGCATTTCCAGGCAGATCTTGGCTCAAAACATTAGCATACTAAAGGGCCTAGGTGAGGTGCAGGGAGAGATTACCTAAGGGCATTTGACCCTCCCTGCTTTTCATAACAGTGGGAGGAAGGTCTGAGTTGCAGAGGTATAAACTAGCCGGTTTCCTCTCTCGCGAGCTTTTTTTGGGCTCTTTGTGAGCGCTCACCCTTCTTGGAAGTGTTGTCTTCCCCTTTTACAAAGCCTTTACACGTGGTGGCCGCCATCTTGGCCTACACGTGGCTGGGGTTCTAGCCTGGAATCCTAAGCACCGGGCTTTTCCTTTTGCTGATTTGTATGCCTGAACCTGTGATAAGTAAAGCCTTTTAAAACTGCATCGGATTCCTGAGGTTTCATCCATTTCTCCGGCTTCGGAGGTAGAAGGGAACTTCGCTTCCCGGCACTGTCGGGGACCCCTGCGGGGCGCCCCAACATGTATATATATACACACATTTTATGATATCAATATCCAAGGTCAGACAAAACATGGATCAGATGGATCAGGAGGTCTTTCCAAAAATGGAATCTGACACAAGCGTTTGGGAGTCGGAGGTTGGGTGTGACAGAGAAGGGAACAATGTGCTAACAATTGTTGTAAGTGATAATACTAGCCTAGAACTGAGTATTGAGTACAGGCAAAAATATATACATGATAACCTCTAAATGTATCACAACCCACAGTGTGTAAGAGAAGAGAGAGAGAGAAAGAGAGAGAGGAGGGAGGGAGAGAAGAGATGAAGAACTCTCCATAGAGGCAGGCTAGGGGAGAGTGGAGGGAGAGTCGGGGACATTTGTGGTGGGAAATGGGCACTGCTGTAGGGATTGGTGCTGAAACAATATATGACCAAAACCTGGACATGAACATCTATGTAATTGTATATCTCATGGTGATATATTAAAATATTAAAAAAAGACTATGGTGTGTGATTATGTTGAATATTGCCACATTGAAGTGAATGTGGTATGGTAATATTCTATCCCTGAGACATAAGCATTTGTATTCTTGTAAACCAATTTTAGCACAACAAATATATTTTCAAATGAACAACAGAATAAGGATATGGAAAAGTCATGATGAAGTGTTTTCACATGCAAAGGAAGTAGTTCTTGTTAGTTAAGAACAAGTATAGTTCAAATTTATAACATAGGTAAAGTCAACTTTGCTCAATAAACTAAAACTTTAAAAATGCTCTTTTAACAATACTTGTTGAAAATTCAGTATACAAAATTTAATTCAGATGTACTGTATGTAACAAACCAAAAGACTAAACCATAAAACATATGTGCTCATTCCAAAAGACACGGGAAAAATTAGCTTTCGTTCTCAAAAAGAACCTCAAATAAATTAAAGATAAAGGAAAAATTTTCCTTTACCTAACTAATAATCTAACTGATAAAGGTACTTGATAGAAAAAAATCATAGCTAACACTATATTATCACTTGTATCACTTGTCTTCCCATTGTTTATTGATTTGCTCAAGGTGGCACCAGTAACATCTCCATATGTCCTGTCATGTGTTAAGTGTAGCCCAAGGTCATCTGCTCACTCCAGGAACATGAAGAGCCTCAGGCCATTCCTTCAAGTCATGGGAATGAGGTCTATAATTGTTAATGGTTTTTAGCATATCGAATACAACACAGGTAGCTTGCCAGGCTCTGTCATGCAGGTGGTATACTCTCAGTAGTAGGCTCTCATCTCATGCATTTGCTGATGAACCGTGCAGCCACTTTGCAGCTGTGTGCCATGGGGAAAAATCACCTTTTCTCTTGGGTGGAGCTCTAATGATCTGTGGAGTCTGCATATTGAAAATGGCGGATTTTCTCCCTATGAGAAGGAAGACTATAAGGATGTCTTTCCACCACTTCTACTTAATAGTATTAGAAGTCGTTAGCTGGAGAAATTGGGAAGAGATAAAAGATGTATGTCTTGGACAGAAAGACAAAAATCTAAATACACAGATAACATGATTTTGCATGTAAAGAGAGACATGTACAGAAAGGAAACAATGTGTTAACTTAGAGAAATCACTTGATCACTTGAATCCCATTATTCATCAATTTGCTCGAGTGGGAGCCAGTAACATTTCCCTTGGACCCTATCATGTGCCAATGTAGCCCAATGGCATCTGGTTGATTCAGGAATATGAAGAGCCTCAAACCATTGCTTCAGGGTCTTGACAAGGAAGTCTGACCATCTTGTAGGTGGGCGGCCACTTGATCTTTTGACATCCTGTGGGATCCAGTCGGTAATGGCTCTAGTCCAGTGGTCATCTCCAAATCGCATTGCATGTCCAGCCCATCTGCTTTTCAATGCCTTGGCAAACAAGACAGCGTTCCTGATTCTGGAATAGCGAAGGAGGTCGGAACTCTGGATTCCTTCTCTCACTTGAGTGAGGCATGATATTCCAAGCATAGCTCATTCGATTCCTCTCTGGGAGACCCGAATAGCATTCTCATCCTGCTTTCCTAGGGCCCAGGTCTCAGAGGCATATGTTAATGCAGGAAGAATGGTGGAGTTGAAGAGATGTGCCCGGAGCCGGAGGTTCTTTGTCCTTTTAGCTAAACCAGTAACTTAGAGAAATGCCATTTTTTAAAAAAAATACACAATTTCTAAGAAAAAAGCCAGAAGAGAATAGTGAACCAATTTCACTTCAGAAATCTCAGGGGGAAAGCAATCCTGCTAGCACACTGATCTCTGACTTCTGGCTTTTAGGACCATAAAGGAAAAATAAGGTTGTTTAGACAGTCAGGTGGTATAGCAGTTCCAGGAAACTAACACAGTGGCAATAGTCCTAAAATTGATCTGCTGATTCAGTGGAATTCCAATAATATTTCAATTGCTTTTTTGAGGAAATTGACAAACTAATTTGGAAAGTTCATAGAGCAATTGAAGAAGTCTGGTATATTCAAAAACATTCTTGGAAAACAAAGAGACTCAAATGTTTCTTGGTTTCCAAATAGACTGAAAACACAATCAAGAATAATATTATACAAGCTTGACATAAGTATAAGCAAAAAGAATAATGAAGTAGTTTGAAAAGCAGAATTCACTCTAAGATATTTTTTATAACTGATTTGGTGGTTCAGTGGTTGTGTTGGGACCACACCAGTCTATGCTATGAGCTTACTCCTGGCTCTGTGCCCAGGGATCACACCTATGAATTATCTGATGACCATATTAAGGGAATCAATCCAGTGTCAACAGATGCAAGGAATTGACTACTGTCAATTCCATTTTGCACCTGAAAACTTTTATTAGAGTACAGACAATTCAAAGGAGAAACAGAAGCTGTTTAAAGAAATTATGCTGTGAGATCCATATGCAGCAGAATTGGGTTAAATACTTCCTTATATTTTATAGGAAAAAAAAGATCTGAAGATTTAGGGATGCTCAGCAGTAAAGCATATATGAGCCCTGGGATCAATGCTTAGTGCTACCACCACACAAAAACTAAGAGCAGGAAGTAGATATGATCATGAAAGAAAATATAAGCTGAAGCTATAGAACATACATAGGTGCAAACCTTGTGCTCTTGGATTAACTCATGTTTATTTTGATATGACCCCAAAACATTAGTCACTAACACTATCTATCACTATTTTCCCCTTTTATCATCGATTTGCTGGAGTGGGCACCAGTAACATCTCCTATGTCCTGTCTCATGCTAGTAGAGCCCAAGGGCATCTGCTTGCTCTAGAAACATAAAGAGCTCAAACCATTATATTAGGTCATGGGAATGACCTAATATAATTGTTACTGGTATTTGGCATGTCAAATACGACACGGGCAGCTTGCCAGGCTTGCCGTGAAAAATGTGAGAGCGATCTGGCTGTGATATCTGTCACCCCATTGATCGCCAGGGTTGATTCAGCTGAACTGGCTGGCTAGGCGGGTGTCCCCTTCCTCTCTCACAGCTCCATGTGCATCCCTCCCGAAGCTGCAGGCTCGGTCAAAGAGAACAGCCTTCCTTGAATAGAGATGGACCGGTCTTCGGTCGAGGGTATACAAGTAGCTGCGCTCCCCTGCTAAAACCTCCAAACAACTCTCAAAAACATTAGTAACAAAAAAATAAAACAGATAAATAGGAACACTTAAAATTTGGATATTTTTGACTTCCATTTCTTACACATACATAAAGATCTCAGACTGTTTTAAATCAAAGAAAAATAGTATGCATAAGATGCATAATTATCCATAATCCCATTATCATAGCAAATTATGTTTACTATAACATAATTAACTAGTTATATGCAAATCCATATTAACAAAATTGGGATACACAAATAGGAATGAAGTGAAACTATAGATAGAACTGATGACCCAGTGATTGGGAAATCATACCAAAATCATCTATGTGGCAAATAATTGTATCTAAATATATAAAGAACCATTTCAACTAAAAAAATTAAAAGATTAAAAAAATTTAATTGGGGGGTCAGAGCGACAGTCCAGCTGGTAGCGCGTTTTCCTTGCACACAGCCGACCTGGATTCGATCCCGGGGAATCCCATATGCTCCCCGAGCACCATCAGGAGTAATTCCTGAGGAAAGAGTCAGGAGTAACCTCTGAGTATTGCTGGGTGTGACACAGAAAGAAAAAAAAATTAATTGAAGCATAATCAATCTGAAGAATATATACATATTCTGACTTAGCATATAAAAAGATTCTCAATATTACTCTTTAGGTTAAAGCACATCAAAGTACAATGATACCATTTCACATTCACTATGTATAATATAATCAAGAGGATAGATACTTATTAGAAGTCTTAGCAAGGATGTATGGAAATTGGAATCTTCAGTCATTTCTAAGGGAAAATAAAAAGCTGCAGATAGTATGGAAAATTTGCCAGCTTCACAAAACTTAAAACATAGCGTGGTGTTAATACTGAGCAATTTCACTTCAGTATATATATGCATACTAATTGAAAACATATGCTCATGCAAAAATTTGGACATCAATATTCATAGTAGTTGTATTCATCACATCCCCAAAGTGAAAACAACACAAATGTTCAGAAGCTAATATAGAATATTATTTAAGCTTAAAAAGAAATGAGAGGAACTATAGTGCTAATGCAGTGGGTATAGAGCATTTTTCTTGTAAAAAGGCAGCCTCTGGTTTAATGCCTGATAAGTTCATAGGATCTGGAGGGATCCCTGAATGTAAAGCCAGGAATAAGACCTGACACCACTGGGTGTAGCCCCCAATCAAAAACAGAGCAAAACAAAACATAAAAGAAGGTGACAAAGATGTTAGAAAAAGGAGAACCTATCTCTGCATTCTCCTATTCTCCTATAGTCAATGCAAAATCTAGAGCAAAGTATGCATTAATCACAGAAGGAGACCTGGACCCCAGGCAATATGGGGAGAGAGCTCACCTGACTCAAGACAGGTTAAGAGTGCAAAATGAAAGAATCCTCAACAATTTGAAATCAGGAAGAAATCTATGATGGCAAATTTTGCCCTACAGGACTAGGAGATATAGTTATGGGGTACCTATGGCATCTCAATCCTACCATGCTGTAGTTACAATACCAGAATAGAGCACAGGTATCCAGCTGCTTATTTTCATGGAGTTCCTCACAACTTTGCTAGAGGAAAACTGAATACTGTATCTTTCTAACACAGTCATGCACCCTGAGGACAAATTCTTCAAGGGCATTGCACTCAACTCCAAGTCAAGGGATGTGCTGATTGAGGGCTGATGATACTTGCAGGAATCTAGAAATCTAGACCAGTCGGATCCAGTCCAAGTCTGACTCCCTATAAAGTTAATCACATGCCTAAAGTCAAAAGGCACCCAGCAGTTCTTTCCAACATAGCCTGGTAACAAGGGACCTCACTGCCCATTCTGCTCTTCCTAAGCCCCAGGGGGGCATTCTTGGGAAGAAGGCCTTACTGGCCAAAGGTTCCCCAAACCCGAGCTAGGCAGAACTGTATCACTGTCACTGTATCACTGTCTTCCCGTTCATCTTCGATTTGCTCGAGCGGGCACCAGTAACATCTCCATATGACCTGTCTCATGCAAGTAGAGCCCAAGGGCACCTGCTTGCTACAGGCACATAAAGAGCCTCAAACCATTCCATCAGGTCATGGGAATGAGGTCTATAATTGTTACTGGTATTTGGCATATTAAATATGACATGGGTAGCTTGCCAGGCTCTGCCGTACAGGTAGCATACTCTTGTAGTCATCTCAAAATACAGCATTTATTGATGAACAGCATGACTGCAGTGGCCACACGAGCCAGGCGCTGATAGGCTGGTCTGCTGGGTGGAGTTCTGACAAGAGGGAAGTCCGGATGTGGAAAATGGAGGTCCTCATGGAGTGGGGGGGGGTCGTCTGGCTTGTTGTGAGGCTCTGCTGGGGTGGCGGGCCAGGGCTAGAACCTGCCATCACTCCTGGGCACCTCATGAGAGGCTGGGCACAGTGAGAGCCAGTAGCAGCTCTGCCCCATGTCTGTCTCTGGATCAGCATACCTGGGCCGGATTAAAAAAAAAAAACTGCTGCAGGGTGGGTGTCAATGATCTGGGCTGTGATAGTCTGGTCTGCTGGGTGGAGTTGTGATGAGAGGGAAGTCCGAATATGTAAAACAGCGGCCCCCATGGAGTGTGGGGTGTCGTCTGGCTTGTTGCGAGGCTCTGCTGGGGTGGCAGGCCAGGGCTAGAACCTGCCAGGCCTCCCAAATGCCTCATGAGCGGTTGGGCACAGGGGAGAGCAAGCAGCAGTTCTGCCCCATGTCTGAGAGTCTCTGGTTCAGCATACCTGGGCCGGATTGAAAAAAAAAAAACTGCTGCAGGGTGGGTTTCGATGATCCGGGCTGTGATAGTCTGGTCTGCTGGGTGGAGTTCTGAGCAGGGGGAAGTCTGGATGTGGAAAATGGCAGCTCCCATGGAGTGGGGGGGTTGTCTGGCATTTGGGAGTCATGGTGGGTTCTAGCCCTGGCTTGCCACCCTAGCATAGCCTCACAACAAGCCAGACGACACCCCCACTCCATGGGGACCGCCATTTTCCACATCTGGACTTCCCTCTCATCACTACTCCACCCAGCAGACCAGACTATCACAGCCCGGCTTGCGGCCTCACAGTTCATCAATAAATGCTTTATTTAGAGGTGACTACAAGAGTATGCCACCTGCACGGCAAGCCTGGCAAGCTGATCGTGTTGTATTTCATATGCCAAATACCAGTAACATTTATATTAAGTCATTCCCATGACCTAATATAATGGTTTCAGGCTCTTCATGTTCCTGAAGCAAGTAGATGTCTTTGGGTTCTACTAGCATGAAACAGGACATATGGAGATATTACTGGTGCCCGCTCTAGGAAATAGATGATTAACGGGAAGATAGTGATAGTGATAGTGATAGTTTGCCCTCAGTTTGCTCTAACTAGCCACAAAAGTGCCCTTGTGCAATCACAGTATTTCACTTCAGATTAATAGACACAGAGAAACAAAGCAAGGGACAGAAAATGAACCAGCTGTTAAGCTTTTGACCCCCAGAGCTGAGGTTTCTCTGGAGATGCTAGGGGGCTAAAATTTCCAAGACGGCATCTGAGGCATATTGACACTAAAGAGGTGGTTGTATAACAGGTATTCTTACTACAAATAAATGTTTGTGCTCTTGTAAGCCTATGATTTCTCATTGAAAAATAAAATTGTTCTACTTAGGTTAAAAAGGAAGTGAAGTAATATGTTCTAGAAAATGTCTTAAGGCTTTAGACTTAAAACAATTTGCTAAATGAAAAAAGCCAGATACAAAGATCATATATGCCAGGGTTACTATTATGTGAGATGTTCTAAACAAGCAAATCCATATGAACAGAAACTTATTTCAGAGGCAATAAAAAGATGTCCCATAATTATATGGGAATGGTTGTACCACATTGTCATATGCTAAGAACCACTGAGTTAGACACTTGAAAAAAAAGTCAAAAGCTGGGGGAGCAAAGCAACAGTACAAGGGTAGTGAATTTGCATTGCTCACAGACAACTCTGATTCAAACCCCAGCAGCCTCTATGATCCCCTGAGCCCACTAGATGTCATCCTTGAGAAAAGACCCAGAAGTAAGCCCTTAGCATCACTGGGCGTGGCCCCAAAACAAAACAGTAATAATTAGCTGGATCCTGGTGATAATACAATGATTAGAGCAAACACCTAACATACATTAGACCCAGGTTTTTTGTTTTGTTTTGTTTTTATTTTTTGGGTCATACCCAGTGACGCTCATACCAAGAGACTCAGACATGGGGCCGTGCTGCTACTGGCTCTCCCTGTGACCAGCTGCTCACGAGGTGCCCAGGAGGGATGGTGGGTTCTTGCCCTGGCCCACCACCCCAGCAGAGCCTCGCAACAAGCCAGATGACCACCCACTCCATGAGGGCCTCCATTTTCCACATCCGGACTTCTCTCTCGTCAGACCTCCACCCAGCAGACCAGCCTATCAACGCCCGGCTCCACGCGGCCGCGGTTCATCAATAAATGCTGGACTTAGAGATGCCTACAAGAGTATATTACCTGCACGGAAGAGCCTGGCAAGCTACCCGTGTTGTATTTGATATATATGCCAAATACCAGTAACAATTATAGACCTCATTCTGGAATGGATTGAGGCTCTTTAGGTACCTGGAGCAAGCAGATGCCTTGGGCTCTACTAGCATGAGACAGGACATATGGAGATGTTACTGGGGCCCGCTCTAGGAAATCAATGATAAACGGGAAGACAGTGATACAGTGATACCCAGTGACGCTCAGGGGTTACTTCTGGCTATTCACTCAGGAGTTACCCGGGCTGTGAACAGTGGACCATATGGGATGCCGGGCATCATGCAAGGCAAACACCCTACCCACTGTGCTATCACTTAGGCTCCTTTAATCCAGGTTTGATCTAGGAGCCACACGGTTATTCAAGTACCACCTGGTGTGATTATGGAAGTCCCCACCAGTGCCAAGATGGCCACTATCTCTGACTCCACAGAGTTAGAGACACATTGTATTCTTGGGTTCTCACATTGAACTGCTGAAAGAGGAAGCCTCAGTTTCCCCTTGCCCATGGGAGAGGAAGCCAGTTTCTTCTTACCACGTGCCTCATCTCTCCCCCCATCTCCTAACACATACTTTATCCCCAAGGTCCTTTCTTAACATTCCAGGAATTTTGCAGGCCCACAAAAATTCTCCCTTGGATCTCAGGCTCACAGGAAGCCCACAAAAATCTGAGACAAATGGGAAGGAGAGACAAAAGGGGAGGAGAGACAAATGGGGAGGAGAGACAAATGGGGAGGAGAGACAAATGGGGAGGTGTTGGATGACAAATTTAGCTAATCCGGGAGCTTTGTTGTTTTGCCCACTCCCAGCTTAATCTATTTAGGCCAAGGTTCATTCTAATGAGACCTCTCTTCTATGTAAACACTGCTAGAGGGTGGGGCAGTTACAGAAGTCACCTTGATTGAATAACTTCTGACTTATGCATCTACTAAGACTTCTATGTTTTCTAGATTGGGCACAGCTCCTCTTTATACCCACTGCACCCAGCGTGGGACAGTTAGAATTTACCAGGAAACTACCACCCTGGCTACGCTGAGACTATAGGAAGACTATAGGAAGGATCATACTAGTTTGCTCTAAGCAGGCGAGTGTGACCCTTTCAGTACACAAGAACAAGATACTCAGAATCATCTTGGTGCAGATAATAATAAGAAGGACCTTGTGGGTACCATCTAGATTACATGAAGCTCATGAGGTTAAGATGTATTACTTTATATCAGCCCTCTCTCTCTCCAGTGTTTTATATAAGAGATAATCTCGGGATTAGTAATTGGCTTAATCTTTGTTTATACCTGCAATAGGGTGTGGCACTGCCCTTCTACATTTGTTCTTTGTTGACACGACCCTCACTGGATTACTTTGGTGTATATAAGGTGACAGACTTCAGGCCCTTTCGGCTTTTTGCTCTTTCGCCTTTTGCTCCTTCTTCTGTGTAGGACTCATCTTGGGTGAGATCCTCTCTCTTTGGTGGGAGACTTAGGCTCTTTTGTATGGTCTAAGTTCGGACGAGAGCTAGAGTTTGTTCATTATATTGGATTGCGGTGGTAGAGCTTTTGTACTATTAAAAGCCTTTTTGAAACTGCACCGGACTGCATTTTCATCTGTTCCCCTGGTGTCCTCAGAGGTAGAAGAGAACTTCTGTCCTGACACTGTCGGGGACCCCAGTTGCATCCCGACAGGGAGGAAAGACAAATGGGGAGGAGAGACAAATGGGGAGGAAGGCACACTGGTAATCTTCTGTAATACCTGTATCTTAGAAATGTAAACATTCCAATTTCCATCTAAGTGTCTACAGGAAGAGCCTTTACCTGTAACTTCTTTGCATCCTCTATACCGTTGGTTATTTATAAGTTCACAGAGAACCTTTCAAAGGGCTTGCACAAAATCCTTTGCTTCTAACTTAGTCCTATACTAAGTTCCTCCCCTCAAGGGAAGTTCCTTTCTTCTCTACTTTTCAATGAACTTTTCTATTTCTATTTGAGTTTGAGCATCTTTATTATTCATTATTTTCATTCGTGAGAATATTGAAGAACCTGGGAATCACTACAGAACACAGAGACCAGCTGCCGTTGCTTCTGCTTCACCTGCATCACTGCTAGTCCCGTTGACCACCAGGCCTTCTGGACACTTCTCAGAAAGTCAAAAATTAAAAGCCATAGTAAATAGGCTACCTACATATAATTTTTTTATTGGAAACTATCACAGAGGGGAATTCTTTGATATAGAATCAGAATTACTGAAACTATTCTTATGATAATCTGGACAATTTTAAAATATGACACAAGTAACCCATGTCCTTTTCCTACTGTATGTGTTTTCTAACCACAAAGTAAACAGAACATCTGAGGGAAAAGGGGTGTGCAAAAAATATTAATTCACCATCTTACTACAGCAGATATATAAAATAATATATATTTGGCGCCTCTTTCTGTTTTCCATCTTTTTCTAAGTGTAATAAGATACACAAAAGTGTATGCTTTGTATTTTTTGTGCAATTACAATATGCTTAAAATAGCTAATCATTAAATTATTATTAGTCAAATCAATAATATTTCTATAATATAATTAGAATTAGAACTTCTGAGACTTTGTTAATGGTAAAGGTACTATGATTTGTAATACCAAAAGTAGAAACAGTAATCCTTTTGTAACAATTGTTTTAATAACTACAATTAAAATATGTATATATATATATATATATATATATATTTATATATGGATTCTTAAAATAAATAAGTACATTATCTTCCAGGAAGATGTGTGTCAGGGAACCTCTAGGTCCCCAATAGTAGATGTATAAGTCAGAAGTTATTCAATCAAGGTGATTTCTGTAACTGCCACACCATCTAGCAGTGTTTGCATAGAAGAGAGGTCTCATTAGAATGAACTTTGGCTTAAATAGATTAAGCTGGGAGTGGGCAAAACAACAAAGCTCCCAGATTAGCTAGATCTGTTATCCAACAATTGGTATTATGCAATCTAGATGGTACCCACAAGGTCCATCTATTTTCTGTTCTGCACCAAGGTGGTTCTGAGTGTCTTGTTCTCTGTTTACTGAAAGGGTCATGCTCGCCTGCTTGAGGGCAAACTAATATAACCCTTCCTTTGATTTTAAATGGTAGTCTCCATATAGCCAGGGTGGTGGTCTCCTGGTAAATTCTGTCTCATGCTGGGACCAGAGGATATTAAGAGGAATTGTGCCCAATCTAGGTGACATTGAAATCACAGTAGATATTATATTTCAGAAGTTACTGATTCAGAGTCAAAATGAATCTTGTAATTGTCACACCCTCCATCAGTGTTTACACAGAGGAGAGATCTCTTGTCTACAATTGGAATAAGGAAACAATAATAATAAAGGGTAATATGTGAGCCCCAGAACCTCAGAAATATCATCAATTTCTATTATTTTAACTCCTAAGATGGAATTTTAGCAATTCTTTAAGTTTATACATCCTGTGAATTTTTAATTTACAGGAAGGCGCTCCAACATTTTCATAGATCCACATGCACATAAATATGTACCTGCTTACCATTTTATCCATTTGCATTTGTACTAGTCCTTGCATGTTACTAATGAGATAAATGTGTTCATCAATGAAATTGTCTTTGTTTTTTCATGCAGACTTTTTTAATATGGGGCCAAACAGGGTGGAAAGAAAATGTAATGCATTAAACAATGAAGGTGATTATGAAATAATACAGAATAATGAGGAAAGAATGAGGTAACGTAATAAGGCTTAGGCAACTTTGCTAAACCCACCTGCCCCAGGTAATATGTGGGAGAATGGAATGCAAGAAATATCTAAGCATTACTCTTCTCTGTATATTTGAAGTTCACATCTGCTTATTATGCCACTATACATTTAACTGTGTGTTTAGTTGAAGCAGTTGCTTACTGAAGTTATGAAAGACATAACACACAGTTAAATGTAGAACATTAATAATTTTACCTTTAATAAAACAAAATTCAATAAACCATGAAGAATACAATGAATCTAAAAAAGCATGAAAACAGTTTGTGTATGGAATTGAAATCTCGACAAATACCATGGGAACATTCTTTAGAGACCCTCAAGGTAGATAAAGTTAAAAGAGAGATTAGTAACGTTTCATACAGTCCTCTAGAAATATTTGTACTTACATTTCTTTTGAGTAGGAACTAAAATACTTTCATGAAAGGCAACTAATTTATTGATCTACTCTAAAATAAATTTCAATCTTTGATATTAAATAACAAAAAGGCTTTGGTCATATGTGTTTATAGTTTATGAACCAAAGCAATATGTCAAAATTAAATTATAAGTCAATTTTTATATTATTTCTCTAAGAATATTTTTAATGTTTTTGGTCTTGAATCTATATTCTCAATGTTTTTTTCTTGCTTATCATGACACTTTTTTGCTTCAAGGAAAATTGTATAAATCGTAGGCAAAACAAAGTTAAAGATAAAGAAAATGTGCTAAAATCTATGTTTGAAGGATAAAGATCCAATAAATTGATTTTGTGTTTGATACAGATTTTGGAAACAGGTTGGGCTTGATAATGTAAAATGTAGTATAAGGAAATATACAATATTGGTGACCAAATATACCATGAAATAGGTAGAAGGTGGATTTTTATTGACTATCAATGAATAACCTGAGATAGACTTTTAAGTTCACATACTATAAAACTGGATCTACATTTTGATGAACTGATACAGAATAACCAGAAAAAAATGAGGTACTATACTATAGGAAAGACCAGGACTAAGGTTATTTGGCATAATATATTAACATTTAAATTTTATTTTGGAAATGCACACAAAAATATGGTGAGAATAAAAGGTTAGGCTTAAATATGATATGTGGGAAATCTTAGGGATTGAGTAAAGCAATTGGCATCTTAAAGGACAAAATCATCTTGCCTGTGGGAATAAAATATATAGAAGTATAAATAAATATTATATGAATAATGCAAATTTCTTTATAAATTTAGAACTAAATGAGTCAATTTTGGGCGGTTTATTTTTGGGGGTTCATACTCGCCAGTTCTCAGGGGTTACTCCTGGCTCTGCTTTCAGAAATTACTCATAGTGGTGTCTGGGATACTATATGGGATGTTGTGGATCAAAGCCTGGCCAACTGTGTTCAAGGCAAACTCCCTTCCCCACTGCAATATAGCTCCGGTCCATAAAGGGTCTTAATGAAATACTTACAATGATAGATATGTGAAATTAAATTGTCGATAAGTAACAATATTTCAAATAGTTTTATAAAAAAAGGGATATAATGTCACAGAAATATATCCTGGAACTTTCAATAGAAAATATTTTATCCTATTGTACATTATGCACAAAACAAAATAAATTATGCAAATTAATCTAGCTGATTAAAATTTATTCTACTGTAATCTAATTCTATCTGAGACCAGTTGAGTTCATGATTTGTAAGAATTATGTAATTTAATGAAAAGATATATGTTAACAGCATTCATAAACAAACATACTTGCATTATGCATAACAGGAAAAATAAAAAATATTTCCTGGTGAAATAAATGTAATTATCAAAATGTTACTTTACCCTTATCCAGGGATGGAAATGAATACCAAAAAGGCCAGTGAAAAATTATAATAATTATAACTGTTAAATTTTGACATGGTTATTAATTTTAGACATTTATGTATGGATATACAATGACAAATATGATTTATTTAGTCTCCGAAGCAAAAAAAATGCTAATTATACAAATAAATTTTAAGTACTAAATTATTTCTGGTTTTGATTGCTTAACTGAAGATGTTAGTCTGTATATTTGAATTTTATACTTCTTGTATAAAATTATGGGGCAGAGCTGCTACTGGCTCTCCCTGTGCCCAGCTACTCACGAGGCACCCAAGAGGGATGGCAGTTTCTAGCCCTGGCCCGCCACCCCAGCAGAGCCTTGCAACAAGCCAGAAGACCTCCCACTCCCTGAGGTCCTCCATTTTCCACATCCGGACTTCCCCCTTGTCAGAATTCCACCCAACAGACGAGCCTATCACAGCCCGGCTCGCGCGGCTGCTGCAACCACGCTGTTCATCAATAAATGCTGGATTTTGAGTTGACTACAAGAGTATGCTACCCGCAAGGCAGAGCCTGGCAAGCTACCTGTGTCGTATTTGATATGCCAAATACCAGTAACAATTATAGACCTCATTCCCGTGACCTGATGGAATGGTTGGAGGCTCTTTATGTTCTTGAAGCAAGCAGGTGGCCTTGGGCTCTACTTGCATGAGACAGGACATATGGAGATGTTACTGGCGCCCGCTCGAGCCAATCTATGATGAACGGGAAGACAGACAGGCAGACAGGGATACTTCTTGTTTCAAATGCCCCGAACAATTCAAATTTGTTGACTAGCAAAGAAAGAGTAATAAAATAAAATATAATTTATTAAAATTTATTTATCATATCAATTTTATAATATTAAAATTTATTTATCATATCATATTTTATATCAATCCTGATATTTTTACTAAGTGGCAAAAGTGAAGAGACTTAGTATTAGTGTTCTTTTTTTAAGGATATACTGTGTTAACATTGTCTTTGGTTATTTGCTTAAAACTCCCCATTTCACAGTAGATCCTGAAATAAACCATAATTTAATCCTTGTTTCTATTATTTTAAATAGAAGTGGTTGTTCTGATAGTTGGCACGAAGTAAATCAAATCTAACACTTATTCAAATTATTGCAATTAGGGAAGTTTGATTTAGGTAAGCACATCCTGAAGGAAACAGAATAGAAACCTCTGGGAGTAGGCCATTGCTACTACTAGTTTCTGTAATGCTTTCTTCTCATCATCTAATCTTTGACTCTAATTGTTTTCATTTCTATGGTGAGCAAATTGAATGATTAAATCTGCTGGGATTCTTCCAAATGATCTGATAAGTAAAAAGTAAAATATTACTGTAATAGACCACCAACTTCATTTAATGTTCTGTATATCAGATATTTCTTAATAATCAACCAAGACACTTGGTAAGAGATGCAATGTAACATAAGACATATGCCTAACCTCAGTGGCTGTTTGGAATATTTTAACTACATATTTAACTGTCAGCTCTTGTTAATACCCAGTAGCTTTAAACTCTTAAAAATTATATGTGATAGAGGTTAAAATTCGGTAGCCTATGTAATAAACTTTATCAGCAATTGATGTTTAGCAGTCACTGTTCTCGTTTAAAAGAATACGTGTGTGTGTGAGTGTGTGTGCGTGCATGTGTGTGTGTGCAAATTACTGATCAGGACAATTATTATTACAATGTTGATGCTTAACTTCTTTAGAGGTAGATGAAAGAGTTGACGTGGTGGAGTAAGAATAGATAGATGCTCAGCGCTCAGGAGTTCCTGGCTGTGCAGGACTCAAGTTGGAAGACCCGCACCACATGCTCTGGTGGTATCAGCTTTTCTGTACCTAAGGACATCTTGCACCCAAGAACCAATAATCATCTGGACTAGGGTTGACCAAAAATTAGTAGGCATAGCCCTCACCCAATGAGCACTTTGCAAGATCCAAAAGGTATAATTTATTTTATCATAGAAACTCTGATCAATTTTCTAAACAAGCAACTGGTGGTGTTTAGTTAAGAATTACCCTTTGTTCACAGACTTCTTTTTCCCACTCGCCAGCCCTGGGTTTGGTAAGTGAAATGCTGTTTTTCTCTTCCTGTATGCCTGATGCATAATCTTAAGTTAGAGCAAACTCTTACGTTAAAGACCTGGTTGGGGTTAGTATAAAATAACCTGATTAACTTGGCCTGAGGACCGTAGTCTGAAACATATAGCAAGACATCCCCAGGAAACGTCACCCATTTATAAAAATGACATTTATAAACATTTATAAAAATGTCTTTATCTCTTACTGTGTTTATACAAAATGACTAGAAATATCATTAAGAAGTCAATATTATACCAGCAAAAGAAAGGAGAAAACAATATGCTCTTAGCCTGAACTCTGCCTCTGTTCAGTACAGGCCTATAGCCCTGCAGCAGAACTCTATCTCTGCGGGGAAGTCCCTGGAAGGAGGTGCTTTGACACCCTCTCGTTGTTTTAGGGTCAAAGTCCATCAACTCTTGCATCTCCCAACCCCCAAACTTTTGGGAGGGTTTAAAGAGCAGACTTGACTTGAATAGAGTGGTAGAGCCTTGGATTTTCAAGGTTTTTGTCCATCAGTCAGGAGGACGGGGAACAGCCATTAGCCCTGAAGGTGCCAGGGGACACTGCCGAGCACCAATGACTGTTACTGACCAAGCTGAGCCCAACAATTGAGGTCCTGTAGATAGGACCTCTTTCCTTATACTGAGTCATTTTCTCATTTTCTTCATAATCTTTTGGTTTGTAAATTTAAATGCATCCAGGGGTTCATAAGAAATTAATACCAGTTGAAAGCCTCAGAAAACTTGAGATCCTATAAATTTTCATTTAGGTCGTTCAGGAGTTCTAATCAATCACTTGAAGCCAATAATCATATGTGTTCATTCTCATTTTCTAGTTGCTGTTAAGACACGTTGTTTAAGATTATGTCATCAAATTTTACTACCCCAAGTATATAAAGACAAAAGGCATCAACTTATTTTTCTTGTATTTGTTGGAAAGAATATACACTGCCTGAATGGTTCATAGTTTTGCATTGTAGCAGTAAAAAATTAGCTGTGTGAACAGGAATACAGAGACAGACTGTGCGCTATATTTCCTGTCATATGTTGTCTCAGCTGTTTTGCACTTTACAGTTTCAGCTGAGGAATGTCCATTTATCACGTAATGCTAATCAGTTATCATTCTACTCTACATTTTGTACAAAACGTTGCTGGGAAGTCTGTTCTGGATTTGATGGATAGCCAGAACGGGACAGCACAAAACCTAAAAAGGCATAAATACTCACAGATGTCTCGTAATACAGATGAGTTAAAATCAAAGGAAATTAGAGCTGGATATGACAGACGTGATCACAGAACACATCAGGGAGGGTGAGCTTGCCTTTTGTTCACCTCACGTCCAAACTAGCTTTCTCCTCATTAAAATAAATACTCAAACCAGGTTTGTCATTAGTTTCCTAAAGCTAGTATTTTTTTTTACCCAAAATGTAAACCCCGCTTTAAGAAGACAAAAAGCAGAAGTCCTGTTTATTGCCAAAGAAGTTCAAAAAGCTGTCCAAATCCAAATGAGAGCACATGTTGCTCATTCCCCCACTGTCATTCCCTCCAACATTCCTGACACACCCCTCATCTCACTATTGTTCCAGTCTTGAAATCTGTTTGTATTTCCTTATTCAAGAATCAGTAAACAAAGTCATTTTTGCTACATCAAAATAAATGTCTAGCTGAAAGTAAAACAGAAATTTTACTGTTGTCTTATTCCATTAATGACTTTGTGCAATTTTTTGAGCAATATCTGATTGTTTTCAAAGTTTCTCACTTACTTTTTATTGCTGAAAATAATTATTTTAATATATTTTTATCTCTGTATCAGATATTTGTTTCTTAATTACTATGAAATCCTTTAAATTCTATTAAACAGCTTTACTATTATAAACAGCTTTACTATTATAGTCACCTATGAGAATTATTATGAAATAACAGTCTTAGCTGGAGCTTATTTATACAGCTTTAATGTTGTTGTTTGTAAAATAGCTGATTATTGCTTGTTTTGTTAATATTACTTAGGTTAATGGAAATTTAAATTTAAATGATGGTAGCTTTTCCCTCTTTGGTGATTATCTTTCACATTGTGATAGTCCAAATTATAAAGCAGACATGTAAAGACAAAGGTAAAAATAGTGACAGAGATAACTCAAAATGTAATCATTCATTTTAACTTGATGTGTCTTAAAGTCATATTTTCAGCATATATTTAAAAATATAACATTTATTATATTTAATTCTGAGTTAGAATTTCCCACAGAAGTTGATTTTAACTTCTTAGCAAGAACAATGGTATCTTATTATTAAGCATAAAAGTTTTATTAGTCAAATCTAGCACTCCATTTCTCAGAAACATGATCACATATCTTTTTCATTAAACTGTATAATTATTTAGCCATTATACAGTTGTTCCACAGCTATTGTACAAATACAATCTTTGATTATTTGTTTTAAATATCTCCAAAAGATTAAAAGAAAATTGCAAAATGTTGTTAGTATATTATATCTGGTGTGTAGAAAATGAAAACAAAGAGTTATATAATCTAAATATATTAAATTATTCATTTGAGATGCATCTTGTCCCATTTTTTTCAAAGAATGGTAATTATTTACATGTAACTCTAAAACAGTTTATTTCATTGTCTAGTTAATATCTTTGTGTTTTGGTTTCTGGTCACATCCATTAGTGCTCATGACTTACTCTTGGTTTTTCACTCAGGAATCACTATTTCATGCTCAAGGGTCTCTATGAGTTCTTCTAACTATTGTATTTATCTCTCCAGTTTTGTTAACATTTTTAACTCAGTGTACAATTATAAAGAAATTCTTCCCATCGATGCTCGAAAGCATGTTGTTGAACCTCAAATTTTAATCAAGAGAGGTTAATGTCAGCTTGATTTGAGGGCAAAAAGAATATGCCTTATTATTTCCAATATAACAAAGGGTAGATATGAAATAGCCTATAACACAAATACGTGGTAATTACCAATTCACAAGTCCAGGATATGCCACAAAAATGGCTAACAAATCAATGTCTTATAAAATTTTTATTGCAATGAATAATGCAGTTAATTTCATTTACAACATTGAAGGAAAATAGATAATTCCAGTGTTCCATCATAATGAACTTTATGATTTTGACATATTCATTAATTATAAATTTATTTTATATGTTTATGAAACCTGCATCAAAAACAGAATTATTTTTTGCAATGTGAATGCCAGACATGGGGCAGAGCTGCTACTGGCTCTCACTGTGTCCAGCCACTCATGAGGTGCCCAGGAAAGATGGCAGGTTCTAGCCCTGGCCTGCCACCCTATCAGAGCCTCACAACAAGCCAGGCGACCCCCCACTCCATGAGGACCTCCATTTTCCACATCCGGACTTCCCCCTCATCAGAACTCCACCCAACAGACCAGCCTATCACAGCCCGGCTCTGCGCGCCCTTGCGGTTCATCAATAAATGCTGGATTTTGAGATGACTACAAGAGTATGCTACCCGCACGGCAGAGCCTGGCAAGCTACCCATGTCGTATTTGATATGCCAAATACCAGTAACAATTATAGACCTCATTCCCATGACTTGATGGATGGTTTGAGGCTCTTTATATTCCTGTAGCAAGCAGGTGTCCTTGGGCTCTACTTGCATGAGATAGGACATATAGAGATGTTACTGGTGCCCGCTCAAGCAAATCGATGATGAACGGGAAGACAGTGAATGCCTCTTTGGTGGTTTAACACCAAGATCAAATTGAGAAAATAACAGACTGGATAACCAATTTTTGTATAAGGACATAAGAAGAGAAAACATAATAAACTCAATTCTGGAGTCAGCCACATCCCAGATGGGGATGCTGCATTGTTTATCTTCTTTTGCTTTATTGGTAAATACTCAATAATATGTGCATATTTTTATAATATCATTCCAATGAAATATTGGAAAAAATATATTAAAAACATAGGTTAGGAGCAATTGGAGCATTTGGTGTTTTTATTTCAGAAACAAGAGAAAACTTAATGTCTTACATTGAAGCTATGATTACAAATATGGAGAGAAAATGAATTAATTTGATATTAATTGAATACAACCATTTGTTTAAAGTCTAAGTTAAGATAACTGATTTGATGTTAATATCCATGAAGAAAATATTCAAATTGACATTGTAGAATCTGAAAGTTAATTTAAATTTACCATATGTAAGACTCATGCATTTAGATGATCACTCATCACATATGTTTATCGTTTCTGTAGTTAAAATTGTCATACTAAAATAATACACATGTAAAGTCAACTCCCCAAATTCAGTGATTTTTTCCATTCTTTATTTATTATTCATTGTTATTATTTTTTCAATTGTTATTTTAAATGATTTGAGTGTTTAACTATGCATTAAAATAATGAACTTTTCAGGATAATGACTAATGAGAAAATAGTGGATAGACAGCAGACACATTGCATACAACTAATGCAAAGAAGGTAGAAGATTAGAACTAAAACTGCAAAGGAAAAATTCAAGAAAAAGCTGCTGGGAGAGACAAAATGAGTGCTACATTTAGTGCGTTAATTACCACCAGTCTATGAGAAAATGGCAGACTTCAAAGAATCTTAAGCAGAAGACAGAATGTAGCGCAATTACTACATGTGTCTTAGAAAACTGTTCTGACTACAATGTGGAAAAAGTGTCATTTAGGATATAAGAAGAGAATATAATTAATGTAGTTAGCAGCAAAATAGTGAAGTCTGAATTTGTACTAAATAGCAATATTTTGAGAAGTAAAAGCTATGAAACTTGAGACAAATGTAAAGGAAAACTATTAGAAGAGTGTGTCAAACAATATACACAAACTAACAGTGATTAAGATTGGCATCACTGGAATGGGACAGTTTCGGTTTGGGAAAGATCACATTTTTTAGGTTCTTTGGAAATATGCAAAAAGAAATATATCACAGGTGGTTGGATACAAAGAGGGCTCCAAATAATTGGTATGTTTGAACTGAAAAAAGATGAGCACTTGTGTATTCTCTGAAGTTGAAGATTGGTCAGGAATATAGCAAAACATAAATGAAGTGGCTGTTTACCACTATCTCACTATCACTATCTTCCCGTTAATCATCTATTTGCTAGAGCGGGCACCAGTAACATCTCCATATGTCCTGTCTCATGCTAGTAGAACCCAAAAGCATCAGCCCACTCCAGGAACATAAAGAGCCTAAAACAATTATATTAGGTCACCACAGGAATGTCCTAATATAAATGTTACTGGTATTTGGCATATCAAATACTACACGAGCAGCTTGCCAGGCTTGCCGTGCAGGTGGCATACTGTTGTAGTCACCTCCAAATAAAAAATCTATCGATAAACTGCGCAAGCCAGGCTCTGGTAATCTGGTCTGCTGGGTGGAGTTGTGACGAGAGGGAAGTCTGGATGTGGAAAATGGCAGGCCCCATGGAGTGGGGGATGGCGGTCTGGCTTGTTGTGAGGCTCAGCTGGGATGGCAGGCCAGGGATAGAACCTGCCATGCCTCCCGAGCGCCTCACGAGCAACTGGGCACAGGGAGAGCAAGTAGCAACTCTGCCCCATGTCTGAGAGTCTCTGGTTCAGCATACCTGGGCAGGATTGAAAAAGGAAAAAAACTGCTCGGCTGTTTATAAAAGTGAAAATTAAAAACAAAAATGTTGCAAGTAAGTCAAGGAATTGGATGAATGAATTATCCAGAGAAAAACACTACGTTCGGCAAATTAAAAAAAAAATTAAACATTATATGTATAAAGCAGAATTTGTTATCACTAGGTTTTCACTTTTAGTAGTAAGATATAGAAGGAATATAATTGAGCTCTTTCACACTGTGAAGTTGTCATGTGGTTTTGGGTTTAAAAATGAAAAACAAGGTTATTTGATGTATTTATATTGGAATTATTAGCAATGAAATTTCAATTGGAAAAGATAAAAAGAAAATACTTAAAATAATAGGAGAAATTAGAGTTATAAATTGTTTTCCTTGATGCTGAGGAAGAGTTTAAGAAAAGCAGTGGCAGAATAAGCATGGTGGAAGAGAAAAGAGTGACACATTTAATTTAGAGTTTTTGATGATAAAGCAGTTATGGATGATTATAGGTTGCAAAATGCAGTTGTGAAAGAGTAAAACTGAAGAAATCAAAGCACTTCATGAAACACACTATCATTTATGTTGAGAGACACTGACATGGTTTTATAATTATTCAAGGTGGAAGACATGACAGTAAAATAATCACTTGATCTTTTGCTAAAGAAAGAAGAAAAATCAGTTCAGCGATCATCAGCAAACAGCAAGGAAACAGGCAGTAGAAGTCAGATTTACTGCTCTTATCTATCTCCCTTCTTCCCCCAAAGTATTGCTGTGTTCTTTTTTGGGACATACCTAGCACTGCTCATGGGTTGCTCCTGGTTCTTCCTCGGGATTCACTCCTGATACTGTTCAGAGGACCTTATGGGATTTTGGAATTGCACCTGGATCCTCCTACCACTTCAACCCCTCTCCCCAATGTCTTACTGAAGTCTTATCCAATAGCAGTACTCATTCAGTAAATGTATCTGTTGATAGAATCTTCAGAGAAGTCACTTCATCACTTCATCACTTGATCACTTGAATCCCGTTATTCATCGATTTGCTCAAGCAGGCACCAGTAACATTTCCATTGGACCCTATCACATGCCAATGTAGCCCAATGGCATCTGGTTGATTCAGGAATATGAAGAGCCTCAAACCGTTACTTCAGGGTCTTGACAAGGAAGTCTGACCATCTTGTAGGTGGGTGGCCACGTGATCTTTTGACATCCCGTGGGATCCAGTCGGTAACGGCTCTAGTCCAGCGGTCATCTCTAAATTGTATTACATGTCCAGCCCATCTGATTTTTGATCTTTTGGTTTGCAACGGCATCCAAAATCAGATGGGCTTCAGAGAAGTAATAAAGTTTAAATTCTTTAACTTACTTTTTACCACCAATTTGTCCTTAATAAGGGTAAAATTACTTTCATCTAATATACTTATAGTGTTTCACAAAAGAGGCTACTAGGTAAGATACCTGACCCTACCCAACAGGAATGACAACCTAAAATGTAGGAAAACCTGTGGGAACTTTTGGGACATTAGTGAATAAAGTAAATCTGGTGGTAGGAGTGGCATTGGAACACTGTATGCCTGAACGTCAGTCACGAATCACTTTGTAAATCAAGGTATCTCAATAAAAAGGGGAAAACAACCATAGAGGAGGAAATAGTAATAGGAAAGAGAAAGACATCTTACTTGCAATGTAAGATATTATCTTATGTAAAAGATTATCTTTTAAATGCCTTAAAAGATATAATTCTGCTAAGACTTTAAACTAGAACTTCTAGACTTCCATAATTGTGAGAAAATACATTTCTGTTGTTTATGCCATCCAGTATTTGATATTATATTATGATAAAAATGGAAACAAGGAAATGACAGCAATAATTCTTTGAAAGCAGCATAGGAGACTGCCAATCTAATTCTTGGTCCTGAGATTAATGATATTGGCAAAATAAGTAATACCCACTTAAGAGAACTGCAGGAGAAATTAGTCCTCAGAGTTTTTGTTAAAGCAAGAAGATAGACAAATTCTCTGTAAATGTTTGAGAACTTATACGGTAATAAAGGCACCTGTCCCTATCCAATAATTTGAAGTCAATTCCAAGAAAAGAAGCAATCAAAGTAGATTAGAATCTGCTAGCATTTGAGACTAGAATGTAAGACAGTAGGCGTCTACTTTTCTAATAGGCATTCCTGAGTACAAACTAAATAGCTTAATTAAATGTGCCGTTTAGATCAATTCAGATTTAGATAGCCAATTTAGATTACAGCTGGAATGGCATAGAATCAACAAAATTCCAATGAACTGTTTCACATATATTTTATTTTTATTCCAACTAAAAGATGGGATATATTTAAAAAATATATTTGCTCTGCATTCTAAATAAGAATAATTAGAAATTATTTTAAAAGGCAGACTAAATGACCTCAAAAGACTAATTTTAAGGATAAAATCCTTAAAGTTAAAATCCTTAAAGCATAAAATTAGATATTCAATATCTTATAAAAATGTAAGCTGCCTAATAGTTTCTATAGAGTGTGTTCAAGGCTCAAGTTGAAATTTCACAAAGTAAATTGATTTCCATAAGGATGAAAGAAGAATAAACTTAAAGGGGATGTTGTATGCAATATATGATATAATATCTCGTTATTTAAAATAATGTATGGGAATTTTCACACTGATGCCATAAAATTTAACATTAGTGTAAACATCTGAACTATAGTTTTTTCTGAAATTTACAAAAGCTAAAAGAAAAGTAATTTTGAACCACTTTTTTTGTCATAAAGGGATCCAGATATAGTGCATAGAAAAGTATTTTTTACTGTGTGTAAAAGATAAGGAAAGATGAAATAGGACACAGAAAATATTAAATCCACTAGAAAAAAACAGACAAAAAATTACTCAAAATATGCATACACACACCCTTCATAGACACATATACGCTGCATATATAAGTATATATATTCCTTGTGAAAATATCACTACTGGAAGAGAATAATGAAAAGGTTTTCGTTTTGTTCTATTTAACAGATGCTTTGGTAATTCCACTGATCATTAGATCTTAAAGAAACCAACTAAGCTTTATTATAGAAGTGTCTTTTTAGAGATCGAAAATAAACATTCAAACCAAACATCTTCTAATGCTTCTTAAAAGAAGATTCCATGAAATTATTCCTAACAGAAATGGGAAGGAGCATGAGCTATAGACAGGGCACAAGTTCTACACTAATGGGTGGGGCTTATTCTTTACTTGACCAACCAATTCTAATCCCATGCTTTCTTATGGTACACAAAACACCTCCAGGAGTGGTCTCAAAGAGAATAACCAGGAGTAATCCCTGAGAACCGCAGAATGTGGCAAAAAAAAATGGAGAAGAAGAATGCGTATTTAAGTTAGGTGGATATTTTTCTAACCTTAAACCTTTGGGAAGATTGGCATAAAACTGGGGATAACACCAGAGATGGAATCTTGCTTTAGAAGGAAGACATGTTTTTACCATGGTTGTGCATGGCTAATAAATCATAAGTGAGCTTGGAAAATTAAAACAAAAGTGACACAATTGCTGTTTTGCAGACTTTACTTTTTTTTCAATTACTAAAATGATAAGTGGAGTGACTGGAGTAATAGCACAATGGGTAGGGCATTTGCCTTACACGCTGCCTACCTGAGCAAGTTCGATCTCTGGCATCCCGTATGGGCCCGAGCATCATCAGGTGTATTTACTGATTGCAAAGCCAGGGTAACTCTTGAGCATTGTCGGGATTGACACAAAAGGAAAAACATGATAATTGGAGAAACATCAGTATTGGTCCCTACTACTGTGAAATCTACAGACAATAACTCTTGTGTTGGTTTAATAAAGAGTGCAAGTGAAAGCTTCCTGGACAATAGCAAAAATGAGCACTACAGCACTAGGTTAAGAAATGGAGGATTCTGTTCATGTTGAAAATGTACAATAGTCATATGTAAAATAATGACAAATAATGTAACCTGAGGGCAAGTCCCCAACTCTCAGGTGAATGTAGAAATTCTGACTCCATAAAAATCTCAACCCAGGGGGCCGGAGCGATAGCCCAGCAGGGTAGGGCGCTTTGCCTTGCAAGCGGCCAGCCTGTGCCGGCCTGGATTCAATCCCCGGCATCCCATATGGTCCCTGAGCACCGCCAGGAGTAGTACCTGAGTGCAGAGCCAGGAGAAACCCCTGAGCATCACGGGTGTGACCCAAAAAGCCAAATAAATTAATTTTAAATAAATAAAAAAATAAATCTCAACCCAACTGGTCCAGCTATATAAGAAGAAAACAGCCAACCCCATAAAAATGGGGAGAAGAAGATGAACAGAAACTTTGGCAAGGAAGAATTTGCCCTGGAAAGCCAAAACACACAGCAGAAACACAATCCACACTTTTATTTTCATAGCAGCACTATACACAATAGCCAGAACCTGGAAACAACCAGTATGCCCGAGAACTGATGACTGGATAAAGAAAATGTGGTACATCTACACAATGGAATACGATGCAGCTGTTAGGAAAAAATAAAGTTATGAAATGTGCCTATAAATGGATGGACATGGAAAGGATTATGTTGAGTGAAATTAGTCAGAAGGTAAAGAGAGAGACATAGAATGACTGCATTTATTTGCATGACATAAATATATCAGGTGGTCTTACCAAAAGTGGAAATTACTGCAAACATGAGGAGTCAGAGGTTAGGTAAGACAGAGAAGGGAACATGTGTGAATAAATGTCGAAAGGGACTGATACCAACATAGAACTGAGCATTAAATACAGGCAAAAAAATGCACATGATGGCTTCCAAGTGCATGTAGTGCAACCCACAATGTGTAGGAGAAGGAAGGGGAGAGAGAGGGAAAAAAAGAGATAAAAAACTTGCCATTTAGGCCAGCTATGGGAGGGGGTGAGGGAATTGGGGACATTGGTGGTGGAAATGGGCACTGGTGGAGGGCGGGTGCTGGAACACTATGTGACCGAAACCTCCAAATATGAACAATGTTGTAATTGTATATCTCACGGTAGTATAATCAAATGCTTAATAAAAAAAAACTCAATACACCCGCTTTGGACTAAGAAGCTGATGTAATACTGTCTTTTACTTTTGTATTGATCTAGTGTAATTTTAAAACAATAGAAGTTTGGAATGAGAGTAATTGTTACTAGGAGTTAAATCATTCTTAAATATCTAATTAAGACCTCTAATGTCAAAAGGGTTGGCAATAGAAGAATGAATTAAAGATGGACAACATTAAAATTTGATTCCTCCAATCAGGAAGGAATTTTAATTTTTGCATTTTATATTTCTATAAACAAAATAGTGAAATGTGATTTATATTTTTAAAGGCACATTTATATACTATATTTGGATTATCAGCGGACTCATAAATCTTAGGGACCAGAACACGAGGCAGGAGAGGGTCCTGAACCTTGCCAAGCGGCTAGCTGTGCTGCAGGGGACGGGCCCTGACAAAGTGACCCTCCAGGACTACATCCCGGACAGTGATGATGAGGACAGGAGACAGCAGTCCAGAGAGACTGCGGCAGCACACTGAGTAAGCTGCCCTGGAAGAGGCAAGTGGCTTCAACACCCCTGTGGGTTGGCTCGGCCTCCCCAAACCCGGTCCTGCAGGGCACTGGCTGAGGCCCAAGCCAAGGAGAAGGAAGAGGAGGAGGAGGAGCTCCCCTGGTGTTGCATCTGTAATGAAGACGCCTCGGGCGCTGCCGCTGTGAGGGAGACCGCTACTGTGCCCGCTGCTTCCGGAAGCCCATGACGACTTTGATCTCAGAGAGCATCAGACGTCAGCCACTGCCCCCCACACTCCAGCCTAGGGCACTCAGGACTCCCTGGAGAGCAGAGTGGGCTGAGTGCCCACCTCTGACCAGCCACAGGGACTCTTCGGAGAGCAGAGCATGCTGGGCTGCTGCTGGTGGATGTGCCCTTTCCACAGCCTCCCTGGCCCAGGAGGGAAAGAGCCTCCATTCCAGACAGCATCAGGGGGAGTGATGGAAGGATGGAGTTGGAAACTCTCCCGCTTCAAGGTGCAGACTAGTGAAAAGCACGAAGGAGAAAGGCCCAGACTAAATCTGCAAACCAGGCTGAAGCGCCCAGCACCCTTCCCTGGCGCTCTTAGTGTGTACAATAAAGCCTGTCTGCAGCACCTACCCAAAAATCGCAGATAGCAACACTTTCTAAATAAAAGTACTTAATCCAACAGGTGCTACTTTTAAGTCTAATATGCAATATTCCTTTAAATTAGATTTAAAGTTCAGCCCGGATCATCGACAGCCACCCTGCAGTAGTTTTTTTTTTTTTTTTTTCAATCCGGCCCAGGTATGCTGAACCAGAGACTCTCAGACATGGGGCAGAGCTACTACTTACTCTCCCTGTGCCCAGCCGCTCGTGAGGCTCCCAGGAGGCATGGCGGGGTTTCTAGCCCTGGCCTGCCACCCAGCAGAGCCTCACAACAAGCCAGACCACCCTCCCCTACTCATGGGGCCCACCATTTTCCACATCTGACTTCCACTCTCCTCACAACTCCACCCAGCAGACCAGACTATCACAGCCCTGATCATCAACACCAACCTGCAGCAGATTTTTTTTCAATCCGGCCCAGGTATGCTGGTCCAGAGACTCTCAGACATGGGGGAAGAGCTGCTCCTTGCTCTCCCTGTGCCCAGCTGCTCATGAGGCGCCGGGAGGCATGGCAGGTTCTAGCCCTGGCCTGCCACCCCAGCAGAGCCTCACAACAAGCCAGACCACCCTCCCCTACTCCATGGGGCCCGCCATTTTCCACAACCGGACTTCCCTCTCTTCACAACTCCACCCAGCAGACCAGACTATCACAGCCTGGCTCTGCACGACTGCTAGCTGCCACACGGTTCATCAATAAATGCTTTATTCAGAGGTGACTACAACAGTATGCCACCCGCACGGGAAGCCTGGCAAGCTGCTCGTGTCGTATTTGATATGCCAAATACCAGTAACATTTATATTAGGTCATTCCTGTGACCTAATATAATGGTTTGAGGCTCTTTATGTTCCTGGAGCAAGCGGATGCCTTTGGGTTCTACTAGCATGAGACAGGACATATGGAGATATTACTGGTGCCCGCTCTAGCAAATAGATGATGAATGGGAAGATAGTGATAGTGAAAGTTCTGGTAAAACTAGTTTAAAATTATCAGGACATTATAACTGACTATTTTAGTACTCTTAAGTATGTCTATAAATGTTTCAAATATGTAAGTACACATTCAGAATTCTCAATTCTTGTACACATACATATAAAGTTAGTAGCTAGGGAACATTTATATTCACAAACTGTGAAATAATTTATGTAGAAGGAAGCAGTTTATATAAAGGAAGGAAAATTTGATATTGACTAGCCCTAGGGTAAGAAGGATAAAAAATAGTTTTAAAAAAATTAGTCTGAGGCTGGAGATATAGTAGAGTTGATAAGACACTTCTCTGGCACCTAGCTGATGTGGTTTTGGTTCTCTCAAGAAATTTGTTCCCCTATGTCCTACAAAATAGCCCAGCTTGTAGACTGGATTGTCAAAACAGAAAGAAGAGAAAGCAAGCAAGAAAGCAAGAAAAGCAAGAAAGCAAGAAAGCAAGCAAGCAAGCAAGAAAGAAAGAAAGCAAGAAAGAAAGCAAGAAAGAAAGAAAGAAAGAAAAGAAAGAAAGAAAGAAAGAAAGAAAGAAAGAAAGAAAGAAAGAAAGAAAAGAAAGAAAGAAAGAAAGAAAGAAAGAAAGAAAAGAAAGAAAGAAAGAAAGAAAGAAAGAAAGAAAGAAAGGAAGGAAGGAAGGAAAGAAAGGAAGGAAGGAAGGAAGGAAGGAAGGAAGGAAGAAAGGAAGGAAGAAGGAAAGAAGGAAGAAAGGAAAGAAGAAAGGAAGGAAGGAAGGATGGAAGGAAGGAAGGAAGGGAGAGAAAGAGGGAAAGATAAAAGCATGCATGAGAAGTTCTGACTAGAGTTCTTTTTCCCCTACTTGCTAGTCTTGTTATTTATATTTCTGGGTGACTTACATTATTTAAGGTCAAATAAACACAAAAGAACTTAAGGATAGACTCCAAACAACAAAAGATTAAGGTATTTTTTATCCCTTACTTTCTTATACTAGTGTTGACAGTTGTATTTACAAAACTCACTTCACTTGTCTTCCGTAGATCATCGATTTGCTTGAGTGGGCACCAGCAACATCTCAATACATCCTGTCACATGCGAGATAGCCCAACGGCATCAGCCCGCTCCAGGAACATAAAGAGCCTCAAACCATTCCATCAAGTCATGGGAATGAGATCTATAATTGTTACTGGTATTTGGTATGTCAAATACGACATGGGTAGCTTGCCAGGTTCTGCGGAGCTGGTGGGATACTCTTGTAGTCACCTCAAAACTCGAGCATTTGTTGATGAATCGCGCAGCCACAAAGCAGCGAAAAAATGTACTTTATATTAAACAAAATATGAAACTGAAAAATGTCAAAAATAAATAGTTAAATTAATGGTTAAAATAATTAGCAATTTGTATAAGGTTAACACAAACTACTTCTGCAGGAAATTTCAATAAAACACACAGCAATTGTCACTTCTTCATGAAAAAGCCTAAAGTTACAATTAAAAAAAAGTAATTTCATTTGCAGTTAGGGCAGAGAAGTGACATCTATGACAATGACAGTTGAAATTATCTCTCTAGACAAGAGCTGAATGTAAAATGGGAAGACGATATAACAGTTTCTCTTTCAGTAAACCACACTGTCCATACTATATATGAGAGAGAGTGAGCAGTTGGGTAGGGCCGGTCGGTGCAAGACAAACGCCCTACCCGCTGGACTATCGCTCCAGCCCTGCATTTTCTTTTTTAACAAATGACTTTTACTTGTTAAAATGTTCATCCTGTCATTGCCGTGAGATGCAGGCTGGGGATGGGATATCAGGGGATATTGGTGGTGGGAAGTGGGCACTGGTAGAGGGATGGGTGCTGGAACACTGTATGACTGAAATCCAAATATGAGCACTTTTGTAACTGTATATTTCACGGTGGTATGATAAAAATAAACAAACAAATAAATAAATAGAAGTTAAAACTGAATAAATCAATTTGTTTCAAATATATGACTAACTGAATGGACTGCAACAAGGGAAAAATGGTTCATTTAAACTCTTCCTATTAAAGAAATCTGTTAAATAAATAAATAAGCTCAGTTTATATTAATTGATTGAAGCGTGAGTATGTGTTTCTGTACTAAATTTATTGAATAGAATGTTAGGTAAATAATAACAAGGAAAAATATCATTGTGATCATAAGACCTTTGCAAGTTGATTGTGCTGGAGTAAATGGCAAACACTTTGATCTATATCACACAGAAATCTGACTAATATTAATAGATTTTATGAGTAAATTACACATTAACTGGTCTGTTTCTTCCTTTTTTGAATTGTATAGATATGTAAGGTTTACTTAGGACAATAAAGTACATTACTAATTTGATTTGTATGACACAACAAAAAGGTACAAATAGTTCTGACCCGAGAATTGTTTTAAACCCCAATTTACTAACGTTTAATTCAGAATTATTGGGCACAAAAATTAGATATCTTAGAAATTTGGAAGTTTTACAATCTATCTAAATGGTTAGAGCCAAAATTGAAAGATTAATTTCAATTACATTTGGAATGACTTTGCTTTTATGAGTTCATTTATACTGAAATTATAAAGCAATGTTGAGTTTGAGTCAGTAAGAGCTTGTTCAACAGTACACTTGTCTAACTGAATATTTTCCACAGTCAAACTAAGTTTGTGATTTTTGGCCAATAATCAAATGTAAACCTTTGAAGGGTTGTAATGGTCGTGCCTCAGAACTCTTCCAGGATACTGAAGTGTTTGAAATGGCCTGAGGAAATCCTTTGTTCAGCCTTAACAATCTGCAGAAGCTCCTAACTTTCTCTCTGGAATGAGCTTCAATACCCTAGAAAAAGAACTGTTATTAGAAGTAAATCCTAATTATTTAAACAAAATCTGAATTTTTCTCAGAAGCATATTATCAATCCACAAAAAACATTCATTATGCACATATATACTACATATCACTCATAATCGATGGAGCATTTTACATGGGAATGTAAAAAATAGTGTGATTCACCATATTTTTTAAAGTGTATCGTTATCTACTCTCATACATATATAGCCTATATGTGGACAGATAATTTTGGAATGTTATACAAAAATACTATATAAAATATATTTGGAAGTCTGACTTGGAATACTGGTAACATTTTAAGAAATCTTTACTTTTCTATAAACCTTTACATGTCTATAAACAGTTCATTTTATTTTGAGGAACATTTAAATTTTGATCATATTAAAGTAGAATTACATTTTTGCATTGTTAAATAAGAAACCGCTATTCTTTTTTAATTTTTTTATTATACGACTGTGAAATACACAGATACAAAAGTGTTCATATTTGGGTTTCAGTCATACAGTGTTCCAGCACCCATCCCTCCACCAGAGCACATTTCCCTCCACCAATGTCCCATGATTTCCCCCTTCCCCCAGTCTGCGCTCAATGGCAGACAATTTTCACTTCTCTCTCTTTCTTTCTCTCTCTTCTCCTTTCTCTCTTCCCCCTTCCTTCTTTTTACACACTGTGGCTTGCAATGCAAGCAGCCAATTAGCCAATTAGCCATCTGTTCTGATCGAGAACAGACGATGATCCAATAAAAAAAAAAAAAAGTAAATAAGCCAGAAGTAAGCAATGAGCAATGGCGGGTGTGATCCTCAAACCAAGTAAATTAATTGAAATGCGGATCCAGAGATTCACACACACTGGGCAGAGTTGCCACTTGCTCTCCCTGTGCCCAGCTGATCACGAGACACCCGGGAGGGATGCCGGGTTCTAACCCTGGCCTGCCACCACAGCAGAGCCTCACAAGAAGCCAGAGGAACCCCCACACCATGAGGGCTGCCATTTTCCACATCCGGACTCCCCTCTCCTCGGAGCTCCATCCAGCAGTAGAGCTGATCACAGCCCTGCTTGCATGGCCACTCAGTTCATCAATAAATGCGGAGTTTTTTTTTTTTTTTGCTTTTTCACCCCGGCAAGCTCAGGGGTACTCCTGGCTCTACACTCAGGAATTACTCCTGGCGGGCGGAGGACCATATGGGACGCGGGACGAACCTGGCCGGCAGAGGCCGGCCGCGGCAAGGCAAACACCCTACCCGTGGGCTACGCCCGGCCCAGAGTTTTGAGGTGACTACAGGAGTATCCCACCAACACGGCAGAGCCTGGCAAGCTACCCGTGTCGTATGATATGCCAAATACCAGTAACAATTATAGACCTCATTCCCATGACCTGATGGAAATGGTTTGAGGCTCTTTATGTTCCTGGAGCAAGCAGGTGCCCTGAGCTGTCTTGCATGTGACAAGACATATTGAGATGTTACTGGTGCCTGCTCGAGCAAATCAATGATATGAGGGGAAGTCAAGTGATCAAGTGATCAAGTCTAGTGGCTTGCAATACATGACTCTTGGATTTTAAATAAATATGTGATTATTTCTAGATCTGAAAATGCTTAACAAAAAAATCAGAATAAACTTCTTTCTTTTTAAATTTTTTTGTTAACTGTGGTTCTTTGATTTACAATACCATTATTGATGCCATCATGAGCTCATAATTTCAACACCACACCCAATAACAGTTGCTCACCTTCCTCCCCCAAGAACCCTAGTGCTCCTCTTTTCCAGATTCATGCCCAAACTCAATTGTGTTGATTGTTTCCCTGTTGTGTTGCCTTTGGCTTTTTATTGGAGAGCATGCTGTGTTCATACATTATGTATATACACATTTAAAGAATTTAAATATTATGTATTTTTCACCCCATTTTTGTATATTTCGACCAATTATTCAAGGATTCATATAGATATTTTTAGACACTACTGACATTGCTCTTTCACTTACTGAATTTACCTACCACATGCGGCCCTTACTAGCCAGGGCACGCTTTCTACATAAAGAGCTCAAACCATTATATTAGGTCACGGAAATGACCTAATATAATTGTTACTATTTGGCATATCATATACAAACGGAAGCTTGCCAGGCTTGTCGGGGGGGGCAACTCTTTAAACACCTCCAAAAAGCATTTATTGATGAACCCGGGCTGAGCGGCTGAGCCAGGCTGATGGGCTGGTCTGCTGGGGAGTTCTGACGAGAGAAGTCCAGAAGTGGAAAATGGTGGCGCCCATGGAGTGAGGAGCGGTGGCTGGCTTTGTGAGGCTCTCCGGGTGGTGGCCAGGGCTAACCCGCCATGCCTCCCGACTGCTCATGAACGGCTTGCACAGGAGAGCAAGGAACAGCTCTGCCCCAAACCTATCCCATATTTTCTATAAACAAAGCAGTTATTCTTGGTGAACAATGGAAATGTCATCTCCTTACATAAGAATCAAAATCAACCAATAAGAAGTTGTAATGTCTCCAAGATAAAATAATTTTAAGCATTTGAAGAATGTTACCATAAGAAATTGGTATAAAAGGGGTAAATATTGTCATAATTGGTATTACAACTGTCACTTTCAAGGCAGTCAAATCACTTGATCACTCAATCACCTGATATCCCCCTTATTGTTGATTTGCTCGAGCATACACCAGTAACATTTCCATTTGTCCCTGTCACGTGCCAGTGTAGCCCAATGACATCTGCTTGTTCCAGGAATACAAAGAGCCTCAATATTCCTTCAGGGTCTGGACAAAGAAGTCTGACCATCTTATAGGTGGGAGGCCATGTGAGCTTTTGACATCCCGTGGGATTCATTCCATAAGGTCTTGTCCAAGTCGCATTACATGTCCAACCCATCTGATTTTCAATGCCTTGGCAAAAAGACAGCGCTCCCTGACTCCTGGATCGCTCGGTGGAGTTTGGAACTCCAGATTCCTTCTCTCACTTGAGTGAGGTGTGATATTCCAAGTATAACTCTCTCGATTCCTTTTTGGGATACCCTGATAGCATTTTCATCCTGCTTTCATAGGACCCAGGTCTCGTGAGGCGTATGTTAATGAAGAGATGTACCCGAAGCCAGAGGTTCTTTTCTCCTTTTAGCTTTCTTCAGTGCTCGTGAAGGCATTCCATGCCACTTTCTTCCTCCTGCACAGTTCAGGTGCTAGGTTGTTCATCATGTAGAGTTCTCGACATGATGTAGACCTAGGTACATTGCTGCATTCAGAGATGTTTGTTCTGTTGACAGCTCATGAAGGATCTTGAGGTATTGGGTTTGAATTGAATGCCCTGTTTGTCTAGGGCTTTGATGATCAGTTCCATCTTAACAGAATCAAAGGCTTTCCTTAAATCAAAGAACATTACAGAGTGGTATCTTGAACTCCCTACAAACCTCAGTTGAGCTTTGTTACTGTGTGTATATGGTCAATTATGCTGAATCCTTTTCCGAACCCAGCTTGCTTGCATGCATTTCCTTCATCTAATCCTTCTGCCAATCCTGTTCAGGATGACTCGTGAATAGCTTGTAGATGACGGACAACGGGCAAATGGGGCGATAGTTGCCTATGTTGTGGATGTCTCCCTTCTTGAACAGTAGAATTGTCCTGCTGGTTTTCCATTGGGATGGCACCTTGCATTTAGACAGGTTCTGTGTGAAGAGCCAAGCCAGTATATTGATGAATACTGCATAAGCATAAGTAAAATGAATAAGTAAAATCTTCTCAAATGTGGAGTATAGATCAAAACAAAATGAATGATTGCTTAATTTTTTAAAATGTTTTCTTTGCTTCAAAGTGAATAGGGGAGGGTACAGGAGAAACAGCACAGCTGATGGGGTTTGCCTTACACAAGGCTGACCCAGTTGTCTCCTGAGCTCCACTAGGAGATTTCGGGGCACTCATAGGTGTGGCCCGAAAAGAAAAAAAAAAGAGTCAATGGAGGGACAGAAAAAGGATTTGATTTTAGATAGCCCATTAAGACAATATCCAAAGTACAGTGATTTTAAAAATGGCAGAAGAGTACTATCCCAAGATGATATGGATTGCAATTCATTATGAACTTTTGCAGTAAGATAAATTTCAGTAAAATAATTTATCTGGAAATAATATTTTGGGTATGTACAAAATCTGTGTCATTTCAGTGTTCAACTCCAAGATTAAGGCATTAACTCAAAAAAGAAAACTCTAGGTCTGTGTATTTTTCTAGAAAATTTGATACCTCACTTCCCTTTTCCCATGTTCTTAATATATTATGACAGTTTGGTACAACCGTTACAATTGATGAACAAGTACTGATACATTCATATTGGTTAAAGTCCACAGTTTAATTTACGGTTTTCTCCTTAGTTGTAATGCTATAGTTTTTCTACTAATGTATGCACAGTTTCTAGAACCTTATGCATATCATACAGAACAATTTCACTGCTCCAAAATAATTTCACCATGCACTTATTCCTCCTCTCCTACAAACCTCTTATCATGGCTGATTTTTAAACTGTTTCTATAATTTTGTCTTTACAGAGTATCAGAATATCACTATAGTATGATCACACCATATGTAACCTTTTCAGATTTCCCCTACCCAAATATGTGTGTAAACTTCTGTTGTGTGTCATCTTACCTTTCTGCCTTCTTTTCTCTGGGCTTAAATGTCAATCACTTTCTTTCATAAAGGTGTTTGACAATAAAATTATCCTTCCTTTCTCCTCCCTCCCTTTTATTGGAAAACTGAGTTACATATGACGTAGCTCAAGTTTCTCTCAGCCAACATTGTCTGTTTATTTCTTATTTTTTTCTATGTTACTAGTACCTTCCATATGAATCACAATCTGCTGAATGTAGTGGAACTCTCCTTGCTACCCAGAACACCATATTCTAACACCCTAAAAACTAAGAATAATATGAAGGTAAATTTTCTCTCACAATGATTTATAGAAAAAAAGTGAAAATCATTAACTGTGCCCTTATCTTGGTGGATATAAGGGCTTTCCACTATAATCACAAAAATAACAGACAACTTTTTGAAGGGAGGAGTGATGGCCACACCCAACTGTGCTCAGGTCTTATTCTTAAGTTGTGGCTCAAAAATCATTCCTGTTGATCTCAGGGGAGTGTATGGGGCAACAGGGACAAACATGGGTGGGTCAGGTTGGTTAAAACCCTATTTGCGTTGCTATCTCTCTGGACCATAAGGACAACTCTTAACCTTGAAAATCTAAAAAGTGTGCAGTTTGGAAATTGTGGTGTTTAGAAACTAATCCTGCTGAAAAGGTGAATAGAGAATAAAAGAACATAGACTTCAGGTCTCCCCTATAAATATTAACAGAGGTTTATATATTTTAGGTTATAGGTTTTGGGTCACACCTGACTATGTTCAACGATTACTCCTGGCTCTTGGTAAGCAAATCATGTAATGCCAGGGATTGAACCCAAGAGGGCCATAGGCATGAAATTAACCTCTGTATCATCTCTGGAGTGCCAAATAAAAAAAAAGCTTCACTAGATCACTAGACTAGATGACTAGACATCCCATTTTTCATCGATTTCCTCGAGAAAGGGCACGAGTAGCATTTTCATTTGACCCTATGACGTGCCAGTGTAGCCCAATGGCATCTGGTTGCTTCAGGAATATGAAGAGCCTCAAACTGTTCGTTCAGGGTCTTGAAGAAGTCTGACCATCTTGCAGTTGGGTCGCCACATTAGCTTTAACATCCCGTGAGATCTAGTCGGGTAACGGCTCTAGTCCATCTGTCCGTCTCCAAATCGCATTACATGTCCAGCCCATCTGATTTGCGATGCCTTGGCAAACGTGACAGCGTCCCTGACTCTGGAACAGAGACAGAGGTCAGAACTCCGGATTCCTTCTCTCACTTGAGTGAGGCATGATATTCCAAGCATAGTTCTTTTTATTCCTCTTTGGGAGACCCGAATAGCATTCTCATCCTGATTTTGTAGGACCCAGGTCTCTGAGGTGTATGTTAATGCAGGGAGAATGGTGGAGTTGAAGAGATGTGCCCAGAGCTGGAGGTTCTTTGTTTTTTTTTTATTAAAAAGTTTAAAGTTTATAATCTTTAGAGAAATTGTGACTGATAATATTTATTTGCCATTTAATGAAATCCTGCACTAAAATATACTTACCAAACTGTAGAGGCCTAGATATATGAGAATCGGATATTTCTAAATTCAGAAATTCAGAAATCATTGATCTGTTAGTATCTTACTTTAATGTACTATCTTATGACTTGTTGGATGACAGGTTTAGCTAGTTTGGGAACTTAGCTGTTTTACCTACTCACAGTTATTCTACTTAAGTCAAGGTTCATTCTAATGAGATCTCTCTTCATGTAAACACTGCTACAGGGTGTGGCAGTTACAGAAGTCACTTTTGACTCTGAATAACTTCTGATTTATACATCTACTAAGACTTCTCTGTTTTCTAGATTGAGCACAGCTCCTCTCTTTAGCCCACAGTACCCAGTGTGGGACAGTTAGAATTTACCAGGAAACTACCACCCTAGCTATGTTGAGACTATAGGAAGATTATAGGAAGGATCATACTAGTTTGCTCTCAAACAGGCGAGTGTGACCCTTTCAGTATACAGAGAATAAGATACCTCAGAATCACTCTGGTGCAGATAATAAATAAGATAACCTTGTGGGTACCATCTAGATTATATGAAGTTCATGAAACAAAGATGTATTACTTTATACCATCTCTCTCTCTCCAGTGTTTTACATAAGAGATAATCTCAGTAGAAAGGATTAGTCCTTGAGTACCCTTTGTTTATACCT